>JAJLUB010000087.1:0-55425 GCA_030564085.1 Nakaseomyces uthaithaninus
GATCTTCATAACGTCAAAAGTTGAAGGAAAAATCTGAAGAAAATTCAACAGTGGAAAAAAGTGGGAATACTGTTTACATATTTCCTTATTCGTCATCCATTTCTAATCCAATTGAGGATCGCAACAGAAGTTGCTGTAGGGGTAACAAATGGTGGATTACATTCGCAGACTTGGTATTTGTTTACAACTTCTCCAGATTATGCATTTCTTTTTTTTTATTATTGAAAGAGCAACCCACATAGCAAACTAATGTCAGCGATTATCTCTCTCATCGAGCAGGAAGAGTGATCTTTGTTTTGCCAACATCTTACATCGCTCATGGGCAAAGATTTTTCCCTCTCTTCATTCTAACGGACCTGATAGAGGCTAATGAACTGTTACTTCTGGTAATGAATAAAACTGTTTGTAAAAGAGGTATTTAAACCATTATTGAGAAGATAATCTAGCTTAGGTGGTTAAATACAACAAGATCATCACACCATTTGCATGAACATGAAGTTAAAGGCACCCACTCTTTTCAGCTCTACTCTGAGGCTATTGATTCTACTGTTTCTAGCAGGTAATGTTCTCCTGCTAATCCTGATTGTGCTCTCTGGTAGTATAGAGAATTATCCAATTGACAGATTTTACTGGGTCGAAGGTAATACTACAGGTATTCCAAACGCCCCTGACGTTACTAGATGGACCTTCTGGGGTGCATGTTCTTACGATGACAAAAAATTGAAATGCGGTGAATATCTTAAACCAGCTGCCCCCATCTCTCCCGTTGACAACTTCAACACCAAGGTGAACGTTCCACATTCATTTATTTCCAAAAGGGACGCATTTTATTACTTATCAAGATTTTCTTTCTGCTTCTTCTGGATCGCATTGGCCTTCGTTGGTGTATCATTTATTCTTTTCATTTTGACTCTGTGCTCTAAGACAATTACCCAAGTAGTCTTCATCTTGTTGTGTTTTGGATGTACTTTCAATGTCACCGCTGTTGTGCTGATCCAGGCAGCAGCAGCAATGGCTAAGAGAGCTTTAAATGATGGTGACAGACACGCGAAGATAGGCCCTAGTTTATTTGGTATCGCATGGGCTAGTGTTTTTGTTGTATTATGCGAACTAACGACTGTGTTTTACTGGTTCATCAAGTCTAGAAGGGAAGGTAAAAGTATATTCAAAGACTCTGATATGGCTTTCAAGCAGAGAACTCCTGATTTCTTTTCTTACAAGAATAGACAAGAAAAAATGACTAATATAGAAACAGCCGAAGGATATGCTACCGAACAACCCCAACCCCAAATGAACGTAGCCCCAGTTATCCCCCCAGCTCAAACAGAAAATCAACATCATGGTATTAATTTCTTCAAAATAAAAAGATCAGAAAAAATTTCCAGTGGTGATGAGGAGTCTGTTTAATTTTCATCTTTTCATACAAGAATCACAAGCCAAGTCATTCTCTTTCACTAATAAAATAGAATTAAAGTTCATATGATCCTATTGCAAAACGATAAAAAAAAAACAATACATGATCCTGCCATACTCTGAAATCGATAAGAAATTGTAATGATTTCATGAAGAAGGATAACATAGAGATTCTTCTTGAACTGATGATTTTATTTCTAATCGTTTTTGTGGTATCTTCAACACTCACTTTGATATTATTTTCCATTTGGCAAAAGAGAAGTTAGTAACCTCCAGTTACTCTGAAAACAAAATACCCATATATCTTAATATCCTTTTACCATTTTATTTTTTTCCTACTGAAGTAACAAGTTAATAATATTTAATAATAAGTTTTTTAATCTTCCAATTATAATTCTCAATATAATATTCATCATTGAGAAGAAGATAGTATTGTTTCCAAGCATTTGACATAAAATAAATAGAAGACGTGCATTCTGGTATTCAATGCATTTATTTTCTGTCAAATTGAACAACTTTTACTTGACCATCATTTCTCATTGATGTCTACAGTTTCTACCTTATATAGAAGCCGAATATAAACCGAAAACGTGAAAATAAGATAGCTTAATTAAATATAAAAAAATAAATTAAATACAATCAACAAAGCAATCCCGTCCACTTCACACAAAAACGCATGATCTTAATTAGAGAATGGTGTCTATAAATACTTTTCGGACACTAAGAATTCTCAGAAGGTTCCATGGTAATTACAAGAGAATATCTCTTCTCCCTAGTATCGAGGAATCCCTGAAGCACTCATGTTACTGTGAATCCGTCAATAAGAGACTCCCTAATGGTGCTGAACAGTTAGATCCAAACATTGAGATTACAAAGGCAATTCCGGATTATCATAAACATGTTCTTTTGCTATCTGATATTGATATTAACTTTTCAAATCAGATACATGTTTGGAATGATGTCTGGGAGTCACGTATAGAGAACACTGCCCTATTTCCATACAACATAATACCAAAACTCAAATTTGGGCCGGGAGTTTTATTTAGCTCAATATCAGTTATATTTACGAAAGAGAATCTTCCAAAGCCTGTAGAAGGTCTTTACGACTTCATTGTTTTACCTGAGATGAAATTAGTTCGAGTAAGCAATGATCAGATAGAGGACTTCAATCATTACGTCAATGGAAAAGAAACGAAGATACTACCGAAACTTTCTTTCAGTGACTATTTGAATGGTAGAGCTCAAGAAATAATGGCCACAGAAAATACAAGCGGTTTCACCAGCTATGGAAATATCACACCCTTTGAAGTGAATCAACTAAGTGCCCAAAACTGGACATTTATATGTGGACATCGCAAAAGAGATGAGAGATGTGGGTTGATTGCAGCCGAACTGGTACAGAAACTACATGATTCTTCTTCAGATATGAATTTAGCTATAATATCCCATATAGGAGGCCATAAGTATGCCGGAAATGTAATATTTTATCGGTTTCATGAATCAGAAAACGATTCGAAGAAACTGGACTCTTTTTGGTACGGGAAGGTAAATACCCACAATATTAAAACTTTATTAAAGGCTCTTGAAGACGGTATTATTATTTCAAACAATTTTAGGGGTGGTTTATCGCTATAGATGTCGGTAGCTTATACGGAAAATACACCCTACAAAATTTGTGTTATAATAACAATAGCCCCCCCCCCCCTTCTATAAGAGCTACGATATTACATGAAGTTGTTTCTGATTTTGCACAAAAACTCTGTAATGTCAGCGTGATCTGTCTTACCAAAACAATGTCTATAAATAAGTTCCCGCAATTCCAATGGCAATAGCATAAAAACTTCGCAGAGGTCACCATCTATAACTGACTTCACAGGTGCATAATATCCCCTATAATCAGAATGATCACTTTCAAAAATGCTGCATCTACCTTCTATTATGTTTCCCTCATTGCGTTTTGAAGTAGAGAGATCAAAATTAATCATGTTAGGACCCAACTGACTATCATTCTCATCTTCTTGCTTATCAAACTCACCACCAACTTTTCCTACGAGACCTTCCACTTTGAGAAACCAAAGTTCGTCAGCATCTTTCAACATCTTTTCAATACTTTTCAACTTTTTAATCTCAGACTTAATCAATAGAGGCATTAGGGCGCCGATAGATCCTTGAAGACCAAAGTAGAAAATAACTGGCCTGCTAGCCATTTGAACCGACTCTTCTACAATGAAATGTGTAACAATATCGTTAACGAAAATATTAATAATCAGATCAAATTTGAACGGATAATCAAGAATATTTGGAGCTCTGCTTCTAAGAGGTCCATTCTCTTTCATCAAGTGTTTTTGAAGTTCTTTCAGATCATATGCACATAATTGTAGAAGTCTTTCATCTTTGGAAGACAGTCTTAGTGCCCAAATATTTCCAAATTTATCGCCACCAATTACAGTTGAGCGATCTAAAAATTCAAGGGCAGTAACATCTTTGGAAGTACTATCATTGGCCAAAATCTGAAAACCTCCTATTCCTTCATTAAATTGAAATAATGTCACTGAATTTTTTGTATCTGCAATTGCTATACGTTCGTCATTCCATACTGCTATTTTTAGAATACGATTTACAAAATCCACTGGGGGACTAACTTTTTTCAGTAATAGCTTCTTTTGTCCTAAATCCATCAAAACTAATCGATTGTTCTGAGGTAATAAAATATAATTTTTGAAATTGCACAAGACTTGAGTACTTTCATTAAGTTCTGTCTCATGTACCTTTTGGATTCTTATAGTCGAATCTTTCGAGTTCATAAATGTAAACTTAAAAGTGTGAAGGGTATTCTCATAATCTAGAAGAACAATGAACCAATTTTTGGTTGAGAATTTTGTTGCTATAATCGATCGAGTTTTTAAATTTTCAATTATGAAACATGATTTTCTATTATTTTGCACATCAAAAGGAATTTTGCTATTATGTTTTGCATCCATAGCAAATAATCTGGTACATTTGTGTTTTGAAATGTTGTTCTCCACAATGATCTTCACTGACTTGCCAAGGTCATCAAATGACAAGGTATCGATACAGCGGTATTCAACATCTTCTACAAAGTTATCAAGTTCCTCATCTGAATCATCGCTATCCTCTGAATCATCAATATTACCTACACTTTGTTCATTTTTCTTGTTATTGAAAACAGTCGTATCACAGCTAAACCAATCCACTATTCTAGGAAAATACTCAAACCCACCAATAATCAAATTACCTTTCGAGCCTAGTGAACATGAACAACCATTTGTTTTGATATTTTCGGAAGTCAGAGATCGAGTAACTAATAACCTTTTCTCCGAGTTCAAGGACAATGGTCTAATATAAAATTGTTCATTGAAATGATAGCTTGCCCAAGACTTACTTCCATTAATTAGTACCAACGGCTCCAGACGTGGAAAAAATGAACTATGTCCATTTTTTTGCTGGATGTTCTCCTCATCTTCATCCTCATCTTCATTTTGCTTGAAAGGGTTATATTCCGGTTCAATCATGACAAAACTCAAGCTTTTTATAGACCTGGAGCCAAGGCTCCTCTCTTGTTCATTATATATATCCAGGGACCTCAAATTGATACCATTCACCAAATAAGTACCATCTTCTAAACCGATATGTAATTTTAGAAGGTTTTCATCTCCTTCAAGGAGTAAGAGAGATGATGGAATAGAATCGAGGCTTTGAAAGGCAATAACGTGCAATGCTTTTTCCTTATCTTTCATATGCAATGATAAAACATTGATCATGCTATCTCTTGTACCAACAGCCAAGAGTGGACTCTCGATGGTCGTGTTTTGAAGTAAAGACATAGAGGTTATAATATCATCAAGTTCGGATCTATACTGATATTCGATTAGAGATTTCCCTTTCAATTGGAAGTAGACTACTTCGTTATTTGACAGACCTAACACTAACTGCGTTTGATTTGATGTTGCTGAGACGATCGAAACACCAGCTGGTGGCAACCAGTTAAAGTTAAATGAGAACTCATCCGTTTCATTACTAACCAGGATATGTCTCATTTCATTTTTACAAACTTGAACAACCGTGTTAGACGCCATAGAACTTACATGTAGAGTGATATCATCTTGAAGCTTGAAGGAATCAACAGTTGGTGTATATTGCTCAATAGACTCATTCTCAATCTTCAATATAACTGTCGTAAAGTTTACCATTGATAGCACTATGAATGAGTGATGATCTTTGTGATCTAGTTTCAGTGTAAACAGATTTGAAACTCCATTCGGTAGAGGTGAAGAAACAAACTCTCTTAAAGGAACCGCATTTTTAAGGGTATTGATGTAGTGACTATCCATCTCACCATCACCACCGCCACCACTAGAGTGTAAAAGAGTTAACGGTGTAGTATCGGTAATCATGATGTTTTTGGTCAAAGGATTCAAATTTTTATGTACTGAGATGATTGACAGGTTCTCGTTCTCATTATCAATCTTGTCGTAATTATTGTCATCGTCACCAAGTCCCTCGAAATTCAAATATAGGTGGTCATAGAGATACTGGGCATTGATATAAAGGGATCCATTATCGAAAATATTAAGATTAGAACTGTTGGAGATATTTGGTATTTTATCAAAATAACATAGTTTTGATATTGGCCTGTTTCTATCAGTTTGGTTAGGGACAACACATATCTTAAAGAGATGTCCTGTATTCATTTGAATGAGTAACAGAAAACTCTTGTTCTTCAGAACTTGCACATCAGAAGCCACGATCATCACTGGTGAATCATCTCCCATTGTGTTACCCCCCATTATCTTTTCCGGGAATGCACACTTAAGGCTGTAGTATCCCAACATATCCTTTACCAATATATGTGTATTGAAACCGACTACAATGAAAGGGTTGTCTTGGGTGGAGGTTTTCTCGAGAGTTGTGGCGACTGTGTGTTTCAAGTCCGGGAGGTCGATCAGGAAGTTCGGGGAGTCCTGTGGGTCGTTCGACTTCAAATTGTAGCTGCTGGACCGTGTCAGACTCAAGAGGTTTCTGTCAAACTGCCAGAAATGCAATGTGTATAAGCGTGGGTCAGAGTTCAGCTCCAGAGTAACATAATAGTCTGGAAACTCTCGTAAAGCAACCATGTCCACCACCACAGTCGACGGTTCCTGTGGGAAAACTAGAGGTGATAGGAATATGCTGTCGGCGCTGTTCCAATCGACCGGAACCACCAGCCGCTGGTTCTGGCTACCTATAACAACAATGGAGTTATGGGAACACTTGATTTGCGGTCTGACAGCACGTACCAGTCTGGTATCGAGTTTGTGGATGAATACAGGCTCCAGATAGATGTTGTTCGTAGGGACAGATATGAACTTGCAGACGACGATGTTGCCGTTATCGCCCAAGAGCACTAGCATATCGTGGTACCCCTCACCACGTGGATCCCTGAGCACATCTGCTGCAATAATAGTTGTGAACACTGGGATGTCATTGCCAATTTTGCGTCTGCGCTTGTCAGCAAACGAGAAGAGCTCAAGATGGCTCTGGGTCACAAGACAAAGCTCGTTTTGGCCGTTGAAGAATGTGCCCTTCAGGGACCACAGATAGTTACTCTGGCGTTTCAGAGTCAGATGATACAGTTCCATTCAAGCAAAACAGGAGGAGTGCCCTAGCCTGGCCAGGTTATATGCGTTGTATCGGTTTGGTAAGGTAATATCAATAAGTTACCCTCTTTAACGGCTACGATGGCGTCAATGTACGGTAGCAGCGATACACGGGGGAGCAACAGAGCTTTCTCTTCTTGCGGTGGTTGTGAAGAAAAATTAAAAAGGCCACGAGGAAAGAAGGCAAAACACTTAATGATAAGAGTACCCAGTGACGAAGGCGGCGCTAAAAATATGGACAATAGAACGAATCAGGCAAGGATGACGAGTGGGGAGCTTGATTGGGAGAGCGTACGAATGGTGCAAACGAGGCTGTGTTCCGGGAAAGGTGTGTTGGATGAGGAGATCCGCTTGTCCCCACATTCAATTCACCATTACAAATTGAGTGGCAATAACGTAAGGAGTATCTTACCAATCCTCCATTGCGATTAGCAATGGAGAGGGCTTACAATGGATGGTGAGTAGCTCTGCAACAATGAAAAAATACAAACAAGACCTACAGAGGAAGGCGTGTGGGTGTGAGTGCGAGAGAGAGAGAGAGAGAGAGGGGCCTTCCCCACTAATGGAACGCAGGGATCAAGAAGTCTGAACTTGTGGATTGGGTGGCAGGTAAACAACTTATGCAGAATTTTTTTTCCTTTGCTATGGTGTTTTAGTGGGCTTTCTATGCTCTTTCTTTCTTTTTGACTTTTTTTTTCATTCTCACCTCCAGTTAATTTGCAAAAGTTGTGCATGAGAGCTGCATTTAGACAGGGCTCACGACGGTCCAGGAAGTGGCAATTTGACGAACAAACTGAGCAGAGGAGGGAGGGTCTCCACAGAAGGAGGGAAGGGAAACGAAAAAGAAAGCAAAGCAGCTGGAAGAATAGAACAAAAGGTGGGGGGGGGAGGAGGGAGACAGAGCATTCGGAATGGGTATAGGGATCCCGTGGAAGGCTTTGTCGTTGTTGAATTGTTCCGGCAAGCAGGGAAAACCCTGGGAGAAATTCAGAGGGAGGGAGAGACAATGTATTTACTTCAAAATATGCGGGTTTGCCCCTCTCTTGGTCTAAGAAGGCTAGAGAGGCGATTCCTGCAATTTAAATTAAACCTTTTTCTGCATATATAAGAGACTGAGCCAAGGAAAATTCTGAAGAACTGACATCTTTCCTGCAGTAGTAACAGCTCAGGTCTTCTGATACATTGTTCTACGAGTCTAGGAAGATATAGGCCTAAGCCGTGAGAGCAAGAAACGATATCAAACTTTTGCAAAGGAAAATTTAGAATAAGATGGAAGTCTACGTGAGGCTGAACGATGACATTGAGCACGACTATGCATTCCAAGTGGATAAGGAAGACACAATTAACTCAAAGGTTAAGAAGATTTTCGACTCTAACTTGAATGAGATCATGGTCTTGAGACCCACCGTATTTCATGAACACAAGCCTGCTGGCTTCAAAAAGAGTGTGCATCCAGGTTTTCTGACGAATGGGGGCTGCTTAATCTTCGATTATGATGCCAACGAGAAGCCATACCTGAAGGACTTAGATGAAGACAAGCCTCTATTTGAGCAGCTGTGGCCAGGCCAACTGATACTCCCTCAATGGAACTACTCCAAAAAATATGTAACATTCTTTGCTGTCCTAATGATTGGCTGGCTTTACACTGATTTGCCGGATTGTATCTCACCAACACCAGGTATCTGTCTGACCAACCAACTGTCACGTATGATACTTCCCTTGGTCAAACAATTCGAGATGCACGAGTTGGCCGCTAAATTGGAAGAGGAGATCCAAGTGAATTTTTCAAGTGTGGAAGCACAATGGGTCTTCTTCGTTTTCCATGTCTTCAAGATTGTCCTGATAACTACCTTTTTTTACCTAGGTATTGCCAACCCAATTACTTTCAACCCTTACAGATTATGGAATTTGAGAAACGAACTAGACGTTCACAATCCTAAATTTAAGAACATGTTGAAGGCAATTGGCTGGATTGGTGCTAGAAGAGCTACTTATGATGCTTTGCAAACTAACTACTTCAACTATATGATTGACAAGTATGGTGGCCAAGTTAAGGCATACAGAGCTGGTGTCATCAAACAGATTGCCAACCCAGGTGTCAAACTCCAAGATGGCGAGGGTTTCCAGACTCCATTGAAAGAGAGATTCACTGGTTCTACTTTTAAGGAGATGGAAGAAAATGAAAACTTCATCTTGAGTGAAGAATATTTTGTTGAATTAGAAAATAACTTGAAAGAGAACCTAGATAAGTGCAATGGCGATATCGGTAAAATGAACATGGAGATCAGAAGATTCAGAAGATTCGGTATCTATGAACCAAATGAGAAGTTGACGGAAATGTTCAAGGTTAGAAGAGCTAGAGCTGACAAGGAAAAGGAAGAAGCTGCCAAGCAAGAAGAAGACAAGAAGACAAAATGAGTCTTATTTCCATATCCATTTTGTTTACTCTATTCTATTCCATAGCTTCCTTTATCTTCTTTTCAAAGATCAACAATGCTTACCTGATGAAACCAACCATAAGCATTTTTAACACAACTTATTATTTTTGTAATGACCATGAAAACCAACAAAATTCTTTCATTTAACCTTGTCTTGTCGAACTTTCATTATCAAAGTTTGACCACTTTCTTCTGTCCGTTTGTCTCAACCAATTATATTTTCTGTACCTAAATGTCTTAACATTATTAGATAGATGTAATTATAAAATATATCATGATTTTTTAGAAACTCTTCGTATGGGCCTCTAATGGTGTATAAATAACAGAGTTTATAATATGCTTCTGATTTTCAAACTCAGAAAAAATACTCCAGATAGACTCTATATCCTTGACATTGCTCTCGAGGCGACGTATTATCATATTGTTTATGTTTCTCATGACGACCAAATACACGAATGTCTTAAGGTTGTAATTTGCGCCGCCAATTGTAATTTGGCTTAGCCTGTAGCTAATCCAAAATGCAGAAATCGCAAGAACGCAGAACTTAAATATAAAAAAGCTCCAAACCATAACAGAAAATAACATGAAAGACAAAACAACGGCCTCCTCATGGTTTTTCACTGCTATTTGTCTTATTCTATGGAAAATCCCGCTGAGGTCCAGATACTCATCTTCTAATTTGCCGCTTTTGGAAACAATAATAGACCAAAGAGTCATACTATTGATCAATTGTCTGGGAGAATCACCAAACAGGAGTTTTGGAGCTCCCTTTAACTCGAAGTAGGACCATACACTTAGCTTTTCAAAATATCCTGTAGGCTCTATGCGGTTGAATACACAAAACTTTCTAAAATTCCTCAGCGAGAGATATGTCCTTGTAAAATTATTGAGATACATTCGAGATATTGTATGATTTGCATTTGGATTACGTAGGAGTTTTACACCTCTTACAATCTCTACAGTCCAGATGGTAAATGAGAATAGAATGCATGTGCCAAACAACCACTTCGTAATTTTGAAGGGTATACAGGGTTGTATTATGTTATTAGACCAGCTGTTGAGAGCCAATAATTTGAAGCATGTATACAGATCTGAAACTAGTACAGCAACTTTAGATAAGGTCAAAATCCACACGAATATTATATACTTAATGATAGTCCAGACATCTCTACCACCAAATATATCCAAATCTATATCCTTAAACTCCAAGTCTTCATATTCATCAAAATTAAGATCAACCATGGTGTTTTGACTTGATTGTATTAAGAAAACTTGCTACAATAAGCACTCATCTTGTAAAGTAGCTCAAATATAATAATATATATACATATAAATATATATGTGTGTGTACGCAACACATAAAGTATGAAACGACACACAAAATAAAGGTTGTTGTGTCCTATACAGATATGATCTCAAGCTCTATCTGTCTTCTAAATATATAAAAGACCAACGGTCAGCAGATACCTGCTAGGCATTCAAAACTTATTGGTATGGAAGACTGTTTCATATTTAACGTTAATTTTACTTAGTTTCATCAACGCATCAGCCCGAGCTCATCGCGAATAGCAGAAAAGATATCAGAAAAAGCACTGCAAATTTTACTTTTTAAGATAGAAAAGGACACCAAGAATGGTCGCACAAGCAATCTTTGTCATATAATATTACATTACTAGTATCTATTTGTACTGTGAAATACTTGGTCTCGAATGGTTGAGGTTGCAGATGGGATTCTGGCGTTAGAGGCCTCGTTCCAGCGGGAAAATGCCGCTTTGGTGGATGACTACCGCTATGTGGACTGGGAAAACATAGAAAGCATTTTGAAATTAGTGGGATCTGTGGAACGAACAGTCGTAAAGTACCAGGATCCTAATGATGAAATTAAGGCTGCACTCTGTGGGATCTTCAAGGAGATTTTGGATAGGTATCCTTATCTTTCGTCAGTTTGGAAGAAGTTAACTGCAGTGCGATACCAGCTCTACGGACTAGATGCCTCTGTCTCCACATTAAGCGATGCAGTGGCGCAATTTCCTGATTCTGTCGAGCTCTGGTGTGATTACCTGAGTGTTCTAGATGCTAATAGCGCCGGAACTGTGATTGAGAGAAGGGTCCATTATGAAAATGCTCGACTTCACATAGGGCACCATTTTCTTTCTCATCCCTTTTGGGACAAATATATCAACTTTGAGTCAAAAAACGAGAACTGGGATAAGGTTACTGAAATATATAGGCAAGTTTTACAAATTCCTTTACACCAGTATGCCAAATACTTCAAAGCATTTCTATCTTTCAATAATGAACATGCAACCAAAAATCTAACAAAAGAGGATATATCCAAACAGCTTAAAAAGACCCAAACATTTGTTAATAGCATATGGAAGTATGAAGCAAAAATTAAGGTTTCGGCGTTTACACTCGATTCAATACCGAAGGCAGAACTTCTTAATTGGGAAGAGTATTTCAACTTTTTATGTTCTTTACCACCAGATTCTTTCATTTTAGAGGTAATTGATTGCGTGTTTCGAAGATGTCTTGTTCCTAATGCTTTCGATGATCGCATTTGGGAAAAATATATAGATTGGCTATCACAATCCAGCTTAGACAAATCAAAGATAGTACAGGCTTACAGAAAGGCTGATAATGTTTTGCCAAAGATGCAAAAAAGCGTCAGGCTTAAGTACCTGAAATTCATGGAAACAAATTATAGTAGTGATCCCGACGTGTACTTTGAGGAATATGCATCATATATAGAGAAACTAGAGAAATTATGGGGAGGTAGTGACAGTCTTTTACCGAAACTCCTAAAATTACTAAAACGACACAAATTTAAAAACAAATGGGGAGATGACACAAAAGAACTTCTGCAACAGCAAAACGCTTACACCTCATATCTGGAACTCAAAATCAACGCTTACTTGAAGAATAATTATAGGAAAAATGAAGCACTCACAAGAATTTTAAATGACAATAACATCTCAATATTAATCGTCGAACTATTAAAAATGTTTTGGCTAGTACTGAAAAATAAAATAAAAACAAGAAAGCTGTTCTTACAATATGGAAAATTACCGCACATGAAGCATTCCGCACCATTTTGGATTCTTTACTATGAGTTCGAAAAAAACTCAAAAAATTTTGTAAAGCTCAACTCTTTCATCCAAAATTTGGGAGCAAATGTATATTTATCACCAATGACAAAAAACGATATTCTTAGGGATTATAAGCAATTTTACCTTTCAAATTGTGACAATAATGAGCATCAATCACTCTCTGATTCAGAACACACATTAATGAAGACATTACTAGACATTAATACTGGTCAAACAAATACATACAAAAATCTAGACGCAAAGTTTCCATTATCTTCAAGAAAATCTTACAAGGAAAATGGCCATTTGGGAATTGCACTAAACAGACCCTTGGTAAAAAATCAGATTGGAGCTGAAAATTCAAGGCGGTTTTCACAACAAGCACCTGGACTCCCGGTTCTAAAAAATCTTGAGAGACTTAACCAAGCCCCAAAATATACAGACTTTTATAATGAAGAACTTTCAAAGTAGTAAAACTTACTGATCAGTTGCAACGAATTAGAATTAATGACCTCCATTTTCTTAATAGTAATTTTTTCGCTTAATATATAACGTACTATACATAGAAACAAACACTCTATTAAACCAGTTTGTGAACAGAACAAATAGGATATGATCTGTTAATAATATATGCAGTAGCCACAGGTATGACCAAAAAAAAAAAAGATATGATATCAGAGGACCTGTGTCGAGAAAATAAACTTTCAAATTCGAAATTACTGCTTAATAATCTTAATTTTTTCTTCAGTAATATCAGCTGGAGCATCATCCATAAAGAAAAATTTGAAAAAATGCTCTGCACCCCAGCAACCAAAGAAATCAACCAGCAGAGTAGTTGTTAGTTTCATTTTGAATTCATCGGACATTGGAACAAATTTCATTGCTTCATTTAATTCCGGAATAAATTCAGTAGCACTTGCCAATGCCAACCCAGAAACACCTAATAAACCATAATACATACCTTTATTATTTCTAATGTTCTCTCTGAAAGGTTCACCTTGATAGTTAACAGCAAAAGTTGAAACTTGCTGAACCAATTGAATGATATAGATACCAGTATTCAATAGAGAAGGAGCGAATTCTTTCTCCAAGTCAACTTGAGGTTCTCTTGGTTCCAACTTGTAGATTTCGGTGGTAATATAAATCAAGGTAACAATATGAACAGCAAACTGTGATAGGATGGAACCCATAATGTAAATATTGAAAATTCCTGCCTGAGGTCTAGCCTTGGATAACTTTTGAAGAGGCTTACCACGTGAAATACTCAAGAAACAAACAGAGAGCAGCAAACCAGATGCAGTGGCTTGTCCGTCACCAAATTTGACACCTGCCATATATATGATGGACAAAGAATAGGCACTAATTAGACAGTTTAAGGCCAAAATTTTGTACATTTGGATGGTGTTGACCAAAGCGCAACGACCTTGACGAATAATATTAGTCACTGCAGAAACATTAGCAAGTTTAGATGTAAATGGAGCAGCACAAGATGCATCACCTAGCTTCAAAGTAGGTGTATCATCGTCTTGTCCTTCTGTGGCACTAGAAATTAAACTGGCCAAGTCATTCGCAGCTGGTGGTTGAGCAGGTTGAGAAGAACGAACAATTTCAACAGGTTTGTTATTGGCTTCAATAACTTTCTTTCTAATCTCAGGTGTGATAATGGTGCCTTGTTTCTCGATAGCAGTCAGATAATGAGGATTGGAGGGGCCAGGTGGATACAAATGTGCAATAAATTCTGGAACTGGTGGGGGTGGCTTGTTCCATCTTCCCAAAAACTCAGCTTGCTTATTGTAGACATCTTGCATGCCTTCCATTCTGCGTTGATCGGCAACCTTCTTTAGACCTTCTTCTGTACCATTCAATAGTGCAACACCAACATGTGCTTGCTTTAATGCACCAACATCGTTAGTACCATCACCACACATTAAAGTTTGGTAACCCATGTCCTTAAGGTTGTTCAAAATAAACTCCTTTTGAGCAGGCGAAACACGAGCATAAATCCATGCATTACGAATAACATCTCTTAGTTGATTATGCCCTTTTAAGGCTTCCAACGCATGTCCCGTAACAGCCAAATCGTACTTGTCAAAAATTTCTCTTTTATCAAACTTATCAGCATTAACATCAAACTCAAACGATAACGTTTCTTGAACATTTCTGAAAGTTAAAATATTATCATTTTCTTTGTCCAGAGTATCAACAATTAATGTTTCTGAGTTCACGATTCCAACTTCCTTTGCAACATGAACTGCCGTCAATGGATTATCACCCGTAATCATAACACAACGATGAGCAGATTCATTCAACATGCGAATTGTTTCAATTGCATCATCCTTCAAGGGACAGTGAAATATCAGAAAACCTTTGAATTCTAAATCGGTTTCAAACAGTGATCTATCGGCGTCTTCTATCTGTTTTTGAGTCATCTTATTTAGCTTCTTCGAGGCCAAGGATAAAACTCTTGAACCAGAACGAGTAAAAGATTTGTAGATTTCATCGTAATTTTCAGGAACATTAGCTAATCTCTCACGAATAGTTTCTGGAGCACCTTTAACAGCTGAATAAAGCTCTTTGTTATGAGAAGCAACAGAAGAAGATCTTTTCAATGCAGAAGAGAATTGGAATCTACGCAAGATAGAAACTTCACCCATTTTATCCTTAGTTACCTTATCACCATTTTGAACAGTCCATTTTAATGCTTTCAAAGTGGCCTTTTCCATTGGATCACCAACAACATCTCCGTCATCCAGTTTAACCAATGCATGCGCAGCACCAATAACCAAAGAAGTATCAGATGGACATTCATCCGCAGTATAGAGGTGACGAATTTCTTTTGGATCGGAAGATAAACCAGCAAGACCCTCAAAAACCAAGTCTTCTCCAGTTAGTGTACCAGTTTTATCGAAACAACAGACATCAATTCTACCAGCAAATGGAATTCTAAATGGTTCAGTACAGTAAACGTAAAATTTACTTAGCGCTGAGAGAGAGCTATTAACAGCCATAGTCAATTCCATAGGCAATTCCGGAGGAACAACTGATGTAATAATCAAGATACAGTCAAGGATCAATTTAGATTGGATTCTACCCATCTTAGTACCTTCAACCCAAACGTACCAAGAGGCAACAACAGCAAATATCAACAAGAAGAGGATGAAGTAAAATGCCTCTTTGTTATCAACACCAACACGCTCAGAAGAGTATATCATCACACGAACCAAAGAACCTTGAGAGGTTTCAAAACCAGTTTTCGTAACTATAGCTACAACACCTCCATCAGGTGGGATTGGAAACTTATTGGATTTCTCAGGAGTAGTCACTTGAAGGACCTTTGTACCACCATGTAAAACAGATATTTTATCCGTTCCTTCAATCTGCAAGTCATCATTCGATGGACGCAATTTCAAAGATTCCTTCAGCAACGGAGTAGATTCACCAGAAAGCATTGCCTCATTGACAATACAACTACCATCAGCAAGTAATAGATCACATGGAAGAGCACTATCGTCCGCAGTCCTAGTTACGGAAACAACATCCATAGGTAACAGCTCATTAGTTTGCATCTCTATCCATTTGCCATCTCTGAGAACATTAATTGAATAAGGCTTTACACCCATAGTCCTAAATTCTTTCAAAGCTGTTAACCTTTGGAATACTGAAGCAGCCTCCATTGACAAGATCATGAACAAGTTGAAAAGAGATAAGTACCAGTATTCGTCTAGCAGCCATAAAGCAACACAAAACACCTGGAAAACGAATAATGGAGCAACTGCATGCTCCTTGAACAATTCCATAAAACTGGGGATTGGAATATCAAATTCATTACCACCATATAGTCTCCTGGCATGTGTTAAATCACCATTGTTACCTTCACATTTCTGAAAATCGCCGACTTTAGGACTACCATCAATCAAAAACTTAGGAGAGGAGAAAGCATTTTCATCTTCGTGCCACAGAAACCTCTTCTTTTGGAATTGGAAAAATGTTTGTATCTCTCCACCTTCGCTGACACGTTCGATTTTAACAATGTCTGAGGAGCCGTTGTTGGGGTTTGTATGAATCAAAAGATGGGTTGCACTGTCTAGATCCTTAACATTGTTGTAATTGAACCATGCTGCAATATCCACATTCCATTCAGGTAGAAGCAATACAAGAATATTCAAAGTAACAATCGTACCCAGATACACAAATGTCCATTCAGGTCCTTTGATATACTCATCGTATTGATTATAATAAATCTGAGCAAATGTAGCGTATAATGGAAAGAATGGTAGCGTATATGGCCTAGCTAGCAGTGTCTTAGGCACGAGTAGCTGTGAGTCTTTCACAATGGGACTTATGACTATATCACCCATCGTGGATTTCTATGCTCTCCTTTCTCACTCTCAGCAAAAGCAATAATCTACTATTCAGAAGTATAGTATTTATTTTTATACCTATGTGAATTACTTCCAATGGCTGTTATTGAACAGTCCGACTACCAATTGGTTGCACAAATGCTACACGAAGCACAACGAACACACTCAACTGGTTGACAGCGTCGCCACCTCATCGGAGGGTAGCGTGTGTTGGGCTTAGAAAGGTGGAAGTACCCAAAATTTTTCAGAGCCGGGTAAAAAAGCATGGTACGACCTCCATCAAAGCAATGCATACAAAGTAGGTTAATATTTTGAATTTTACATATATGAAATGCTTGGACGGTCGAGCAACATAAACATATATTAGATATCGCTCAAAGTGCGGCTGTCTATACTATTTTTTCTTAATTATACAATTTGCATCTTTAGTCTGATTTTTCGACGAATTCATATTACACATATTACACTCTCCACACCTTCTCGTCTGCAATCATTAGGTTGTTCTTTTGAGACATGATCTTCAGACCTGCTAAATATTCAGTCTTGGTATATTTATCCTCCTCAGCAAGTGCATCATTGATCTGAACAAGTAAATCATCAATTGGGTAACACTCTTCTTCGAATAGATCTGTCTGCATCAACCTAGCAATTTCACTCGATAGAAGCGATAATCTTGCTGTCGATATGTTGCCTTGGTCTATAGATTGACCGACATGCTCTTCCTGACCAGCAGCAGAGATGTTAGATAATCTGGGTGTAGAGACTTCTTGTAAAGGTCCTGATTGTTGGCTTTGAACTTGTGATTGCCTTCTGGGTGTTCCTCTAAGCTCTGTCTCAAGCCGTCTTTGGAGTTCCACATCACCCTCGTTCAGGGTTAATCTTTCCATGTTTGATTCTGCCTCAACAGTGGTTGCGGCTTGGTCAAGCTCCGAGGCTAAAGAGTAAGGCCTTGAAATGCGCTCTCCAGCAGCAAAATCGAGGTGTTTCCTTGGTGTGCTCATAGTACTCCTTGCTGGCGAGCTCTCGTAACCTCTTGCACCAAGTCTTTGTTTCTTTTTTGGAGACTTCTTAGGGGAGCTTCTGTTAGATGGATACTGCATTTCCATCTCTAGATCAGCATCTGTAATCTCACCTATATCCTCACCCAAAAGAGCAAATCTCAACAAGTTTGCCGCAACTGTAGCATCCATTCTATTGATAGTCCTGGAGAGTCTAATCTTAGCATGTGCAGTTGCTAGTCTAATTAGAGTTTCAAGAGTTCTTGCAGTTATTGGTGATTTCTTAGTATTTTCATCGTTTCTTAGCTCAGTATAATTTTTTACAATAACGTCAATAGCTTCTTGTGTTAGTTGAGGGACAATTCTTTCTTTGGCGTATTGAACATATTTCCTTAGGAAAGAGATGGTAACTAATTTTGGAATCTCAGTGCCATTATAATTGCCTCTATTTTTAGCTAAAATTGCACCCGCTTGTAACAGTGGATTAAATTTTTCGAACACACGATCCTCTTCATCTTGTGCTTCGGCCTCCTGACTTTCCTCTAGTTCATCACCTCCAACAGAGAGAGACAAATTTAGCCTCTCTCTGATAGGCTCACCTTCAAGCATACCAGGAGGCAAATATCTATGAGTTCTTAACACATGTTCACTGATGGATCTATCTCTAGCTTCGTTGATATCGTCTGTAACAACAAATAATAAATCAAAACGAGAAAGTAATGAATCAGGCAATGCAATATTTTGGTGTGGGTCTCTATTCACATCATACTGACCAAAAACAGGATTTGCAGCAGCAATCACACTACAGCGTGCATTTAGTGTGGTGTGAATACCAGCTTTAGCGATTGTAACTGTTTGTTGTTCCATTACTTCGTGAATTGCAACTCTGTCCACATCTGTCATCTTATCAAATTCATCGATACAAACAATACCACGATCAGCAAGAACCATAGCACCAGCCTCTAGCCGTCTTTCACCAGTTTCCCTATCTGTTGTAACTGCAGCAGTCAAACCAACACCTGAAGAACCTCTACCAGTAGTAGCAATCGCAAGAGAAGCTGTGTTCAGAACAAATCTAAGCATTTGAGATTTTGCAGTGGAAGGATCACCAACCATCAAAATATTGATATCACCTCTCAAATGAGATCCATTTTCTAGGTTCTTCTCTGTACCACCAAACAGCATTAACAAAATAGCTCTTTTAATGTTTTCATGACCGTATATTGAAGGTGCCAACGACTGTGCAAGTATTTCAAATATATCGTTTCGTTTGGCAAGTTTGTTGATATTTCTGATGTCCAAATCGGTCAAATGTTCTCTAGCAGATACACCTGTGGACCTTGCGTGTAACGGGTAGACACTGTTACCAATTATCATAGTCCTGAAACCACTTAAAGTGTTCGACTCACCTTGGTTTAAACCCCCGGCACCAAGTGACTTATATACACCAACGACATTTACTCTATCACCTGGTTTTGTTTTATCGACAAGGTCATCATCAAGGATGACATCAATCGAACGTGGCAATTGCCCGGCTGGTGCCATCTCTGGCATCTCCTGAACAGTTATCCGTTGATGGTCAATGTATGTACTGAATCCATACTCAGTTGTTAATTTGTTACCATCAGTATCCTCAGTTGGATATATTGCAGGAGTAGGGACCCTTGTAGTTAGGGTTGTGGTTGCATCAGTGTAGTCTCTATAATGAAATCTACCTGTTTTTTCCGCATAATGAACGGATCTGATTAATTTAGGTCTGACTAACGAGGTACGTGTCACGATACCTTCTATGGATACCAGTTTATTTAAAAAACGGGAGTTCAAGGTACGTGGAGATAATGTATGAGACCCAAAAGCACCTTTGAAAGATAACTTCCATGGTCTCTTTGCGGCAACACCAGAAATGATAGAGTTTTTCACCGTACTATCGTCCATAGCAGAGGCAATTTCACTCAATGCCTTCTCTGCAGGTGGAATATAGTAAGCAGGTTCCATTAGAACACCACGCCAGAATTTCCTATCGAAGTCTCTCAGGTCATCTAAAGAAACAGATAAACGCAAAGCTTTTAGTAACGACGAATCAACATCTTTTCCACCTTTTTTTGACACGTCTATATCTTCCATCATAAGATCAACATCATCACCATCAGAGTCTCCTTCTCCAGTACCAACTGCCGTATCGGTGATACGAACGTTGTATTCGAGAATGCCTCGTATTTGCTCCTTATACACCTCAAAGACCTCCAAAAATTCCTGAAAACGCCGAACTCTATCTCCAAACACCGCATCGGGTGCAAACATTGTGTCGTCATCCATCTTGTACGTCCCTAAGTAGTTATGTTCTCGACCTACCTTGCCAAACCAGCTCCTAGAAAAGACAATTTATACACCTAAGTATAGCTTACTTCAAATAGAAAAGAAAAATTATGGTCTAATCCTCTCGAGTTCCAAGATTATAAAGAGCAGGATATATATGAATTCTCAACATCCAAAAGCTGGATGCATTTAAAAGTAACGAGTGTATTATGTTAATTTTTCTCTGTTAACTTTCTTCGATTTTTTTTTTTTTTTTAATTTTTTTTTTTTTCAGGTGACGTTAATTTACTTCTGCACACCATCATCTAAGCAGAATGTCCCTCCATAACTAAAACGATCGCCAAAGAGGTTCAAAAAAAAAAAAAAAAAAAATTAACGACCCAGTAACACCACCGTAAACGGTTGCTTAATGGAAAAAGGTAACAACAAGACATAATGCAAGGTGTCCTACCTCAAAATCCTAGGCTGGTAATTACATACGTTTACCCAATTAGGAAATGTAATAAACTGCTATAATGTTCTGACCAATAAATTCAGGGTAACGTTAGATAGCATATCAAATCGTGACTATTTACGCAATGTTTAGAATATTTAATTAGACGAATTCACGAAATAGTATAAAAGAAAAAAAGGAATCAAAATAAAACGAGTGCAATGATGGAAAGAGATTGAAAGCGAAAAGGTGCTCGTAAAAAATCCTCAATGGAAAACTGGAATATTCTGTGCCATATTTATACTTTTTTTTTTGGCCTGTCCACCAGCTCAATTCCGTGACTTCTGCTCCGGGCAGGAAGGGATAGTTGCAACCCTTTTTTGTTTATTGTAGCCGCCAGCACCCTTGCACCCTCAAAAGCTGTACGGTCTCTCTATGGTTCGTAGCCAAGTACCGATTAACATATCGAAAAGCGCCTGCGGGGGTTCTTGGATGATTTTCCCCTCCTTCCCAGAGAAGTTCACGTACTCCGAACTGACAAACACACATTTTTTCGAGATCTTGGGAATCTCGGAGAAATACCAGTAGTAGAAGCACCAGCTTAGCCGCTGTTGCGACACATATTCCTAATATTTCTTTTATATTGTGTGTCTCCCCTCCCTCCACGTTCCAAAAATAGAAATTTGGTGTTGACGGCGGCTAAAGCCAAAAAAAGTGCTGCTGCGTTGCCACACAGTGAATTCCGCGGCAAAGAAGTACAATGCCGGAGGGTGGGTGGAGAACAGGCACACAGTATACCAGTAGTAGAGAGACCTGATAAGAAACGTCGCGACTTATAGTAATTAGGAAACTAGCATAACTGCAATGGTTCCAACTGTTTAGTGTCACTATACAGTACTTTATTGGCGGCTACTGGTTGTCCTTATCAAAAAGTAATATTATCGTTAAATAGATTTTAGAGTACAAACAGTGTAGAATAGGTTTTGTTAAATAGTGTCATATGATACCAATTTCTAAGTTGAGAATCAAGAAACATAGTAGCTCAAAAACGGATACGAAAAGGTGTCGTGCCTTGGGACCTGTCTCCACCCGATTCAGGTCCGTTAGCAGACACAGTACTAAGAATCATCTCTCCGCAAACACACCTTTTCATTGCATTCTCAAAGAATTTAAGACACAAATCCGAAAAATGTCCGGTATATACGACCACAGTACAGATATTGAAAGTTGTGTGCAACTTTCACCTAACGAAATATTGGTCAACTTCCACATGGTATTACACTCTACTGCTGAAATTTCCGGTATTGCTTCCTACAAAAAGGTCAGATATAGCAATGATGCTAAATTGAAATTAACGCAGAAGTTAAACTGGTACTTTCGTTGGATTCTAGAATGAGAGGGTTTGTAACATATACTAATTTATTATCTCAAACATATAGATGTTGTTTTTTAGCTAGTGTCTCAAAAAATAAAATCAAAATTCATATCTATTCTTCGCTAAATGCGGATGCGAGTGTCTAAATTTTCGTATAATTATATATACAGTTACAATTTGCTAAATATGAATGAATTAATTCGTGCATATTCCATATTTCATACCAAGCTGATTGCATATTGAAAAAATGAACCTGGTACTGCACGTTCTAATATTGCGTTCCTTTGCCTTGCTATCCATATTCCTATCGTCAGTAACCAGTACTGACAGCACAGTTGCCTTACTATCTGACACTCCGCCTTGCATTGACATGTTGCTGCTATTGGCAGAAAGTGCACTGAATGTCTTATTTTCTTGAGACTTGACAACTGCCTCAATAACAAACTCATTAACATGTGATCTCCACGTGATCTGCTCTTCGAATTCCAGATGTTCTTCTATATGCGTCGCTACCTTGCCATTAAATCTGAGCGGAATAACTTTCCTCAACCGATACAGCTGTCGAATTACAATTACCGCCCTAGTAGCTGCCTCCATGACGTTTTCATCCCTTGACCTTCTCAAAAACCGTAGTTCTTGAAAGGTTGTCAAACAGATTACAAAGTTCAGTAAGCCACTATATGCCAACTTGTAAATGTGTGCAAAATGTCTTAACCATGTAGTCGCATCAAATATAAAATATGTGGAGTCATAAACTACACGTTGTTCTCCGTTTATATTAGAAGATAAGAAAATTCTATCCAGGTCACGCTGGTTAGTGATGTGGTTATTAAATGAAAGATTTCTGGATCCCAATTCCTCCTCGGCAACATAATCTCCTGTGTATTTATTTTCATCATCAACAGCTACCCCGAGAACATTTCCTGTGCACTTTTCGTTCTCATCACAAGCAAGGTAGCTAGCAAAAAGTCTTTTCTCTCGAATTTCGAAATTTTTAGAATCATCTAAACCGTCAATAAGGAAGGATGAATTATTTTCCAGTGTGGGCTTAAAGTCACCCATTTGGTTATATGTTTCCCAATTCGAATAAATAGATCCTTTGATGACATTTCCGTTCTTGTCGTAATAATAATAGCAAGGCAAAAGTTTCTTGTATCCAACATAGTCAAAAATACTCTCTCCGTCAATGACACTAAGTTTTGGGATAGCATCCAAAACCAAATTATCTTCACTTATTTTCTCGAATGGGGGAAGTTTTTCTGCAAATAAGGAGTATATTTCGAAATATTTATTGGATCTCTCATCAATGGGAAGAATATCATAAGTGGAATCTAGTTTGAAAACAAAATCAATATTTTTCTTACTCGGACCTTCCGAAAAGAAAATACTAGGCCCTGATGAATGATTTAATGATTCGCAACTAGCCATTCTTAAACCATTATCAAAGTTTTCGGCATATCCCTTGAATAAGAATATAAGGCGACATGCTCGCTTCCAAAATTTGTTTCCATTATCATCTTCTTCATCAAACACAATTCCGTCATAAGGAGCGTCCAAGAAATTAACATCCTGAATGCCAGCAGACCTCAGGCTGTCGTAACTTGCTTCACTTTTATTATAAATGGTATCAAACCATAGTGAACCCCAACAGCTCCAAACTTCTGGTAATTCCTCATCCTCTGACAAATTGATCAAAATTTCCTGTAATGATAGCTCGGAGTAAGTTTCACATAGCTGATTCACTATAGAGCAAATATTTGAATTGTCCTTCACATATGCAATTAGGGTATTAAGGAAGTTCACGATCGTATTCCAAGGAAATATTCGTCTTACAAGCAATTTCCAAAAATACTGACTATCCAAATCTTTCAATGTCTCTACTTTAAGTGCCACTGAAATTAGAAAATATGTCCAAGGTAACAAATGTGGTAATGCAGTAACAAACGGACCTTGCAAGAACTTTTGCAGAACAATCATACCGCAAAAAATCCCAGTAGTGTTGGTGTATTGCAAAGACCGAATCCAAATATCTGCATTCGCTGGAACTCTATAAGGTATATCAATATTTTCTAACTTATTGAAGTAATCATCAACATCATTGATATCTCCCTGGTATCCAGGGAATGAAGAGTTATCTAAACTCATTTCATCCGTACCCACTTTTGATTTTTTTCTTTGTTTTGACAATTCATTTTCCTTAATAAATCTTGGTAATTCATATAACAACGCAAAAGCATTTCCAATATTACCATATCCTACTACCTGTAATATATGAGCTTGTGCAAATAGCGGCGAATGGCGGAAATAAAACTTCAAAGACTCTAAATTTTGGATAAACATGCTTCTGGTATCGAAAAAATTGTTGCCGACAAAATCTTTGCCAAATTTTTCACCAAAGAATACATAAGCCATTCGTTGTAACTCAAAATTTTCCATAAAGTTTGGTAAAACCATGATTTCATTGTGCTTCAGATAATCAAGTATCTGTACATTACTACTTGAATCATCACCTCTTGAAATATATGCCCGTTGGTAAATATTGTCAATAACCAACTGAAGGTATTGCTGTGTAGGAACAAATGCGTCGCGACAAAATACGCTCTTCCCTAGGTTTATAAATGCTGCCAGTGAATTTTGTTGTACAGTTGCCATATGATAATACAATTTACCAACACCATATGTATACTTCATTGCCTCACTATACCAGTATTCTGCGCTCAGTTTCCAATCTATCGACCCTGGTGGGTAGAGTGCTGTCGCCATTCTAGATAGATCACCCAACCTCGATAACCACGGTATAGAGAATCTCTTTGGAATATAGTCGGACATATTTGCAATGGAGATGAAAACATGTATAATGAATTGGCAACAAATTTCTGGGTCCATGAATTTGGAGAAATGCTTGAGTACGTCCAAAAATGTAATTGTTCCGTAAACCCAAAGTCTTCGTTCAATTTTATAAACATCTATTATTTCTTGCCCAATGAGTAGATCTGTTTGAGATTGAGATGGAAGTAATGCAGTGGTAATAAAAATGACATAGTTATTTACCAAGTCCACGTTAATCTTATAAACAGCCCATATTTTCTTTAGGTCAGTTGTTTGTGAAACAGTGATTGCCGAGCAATAATTTTGAAGTTCGACCTCTTGAACAAGAATCGTCTTGTATATGTCCTGTAGTTTAGCAATCAATGCCTGAGTGGATTTATTCCAGGTTGAGGAATTGAACTTCTGATGCTGGTTGATTAAATGCTTCTTCATGTATGTATCAGGTTTGGAAGTAGAAAAATTGTTTTCATCCCTGACATTGGTCGAGTCCAGGTCTGACATCTCCTTTTCATCGTCGTTAATTTCGTTCTGCTTGTTATTGATACTGCTACCCTCGCCATTATTGCCACTGTTGTAGTTCATTTCTGTACCTTCTGTATTTGCGTTGTATTGCTCCTCTATGAGACTTAGATCGGGTTCTATCGATTGCTCTTTTTCTCCGGCGTTAACTGATTGCAAAACTACATCAGCTTGCATGGGTTCCAAAATATTTGACTGTGTTCTAGCCGGTAAGAAGAAGGGTGAATCTGGGATTTCAACATTGTTGTTAGCATTTGCCAAAGTATCCAATAAGCTGTTTCCTGTGTGATTGTTTTTTATTAAAGCTGGTGTATTTGGTTGATTATTAGCGTTTGCTTGAGCGTTATCCATGTTGCCTGAATTATTGAAAGTCATATTTCCGTCGTCAGTCAGTCTACGAGTAATGCTTTGAGGTCTAGATATCGGTGTCTTTGAAGGTGTATTCTGCAAGCTGTTCTTCCGCCCAAAACTATCCAAAAAGTTCCCAACTGGTGTCCCTTCTGTTTGTAACGGTAGTCTTCGTTTCACGGTCCCCTCGTTGTTATAGTTGTTATTAGAACTTGAGCTGTGTCTCTTTTGATGCAAATCGTTATTAATGGTTTCTTCTGATGAATCTGCAATGTTTCTACCCGTAACATGCTTTAAAACATTATTGGGAGAACCTACCATGTAGTAATTTATAATATTGACCTATATGTTCCCAAAATAATTCCAGAATAAGTATGACTAAAAAGTTTAAATGCAAATGAAATGAACAATCAAAATAGAATATTGACCAACAAAATAATTTCACACATGTAATGAATGCGCAGTTTCACTCCTCTATTATTTCACTATTCTTTCTCCTATTGTTTTTATTCCAAAGGTGTATGATTTCGAATACTGTTAATAAGTATACCTTGCCGTGTCAAAACTGTTGTATGTTTCTTTCTTTACGAGACTACTGTTTTGTATCTTTTATTTTTGCTTTATCTCCTCTTGTTAAATGTTACAAAAAAGCAGAAAACAATCCTAATGATCAAGAAAGAATATCCCCGTCCCTCCTCTTTTTTAATTGGACTTTGTTTTTTTAGTTCTCATATCCATGGATGATAATTTACTAAAAATTACAATCCCACAAAGGGTCCAAATCGATTTGCTTGTTTTTTTTTTTCTTCTTCGTTGTAATCCCTGCAATGCACACAAATACGGAATTTCTGCCGGCCTGCCCCGTCTGTGTCTATGCGACTGGGGAAAAAACAAGGACCCTGAGAGAGAGAGGCAAGCGAAAGCAACCAGCAAAACACTGCATGCACACACAGACATCAAAAAGAAGAAGGAGAACACAACGGAAAAAAAACTAGCTTTGTGCAATGAGGTCTTCGCTATTTCATTCGGCGTGTTACTAGCATTAGGAAGGGAGGGAAGGGATGCAAGCTTCACTTTGCCATCGTTCCTCCATCTGTCCTTCAAAATTCAGCGTACGCAGTCAGGAAGCAGAAAGAAGAAAAGAGTCAAAAAATGTTGGTAACGACATTATCAGAGAGCCAGTTTCCGTGGAGTTTCCTCATTTTGATTTCTTCAATTGTAATTGGGCTCACTGATTTAAATTGTGAGTCAAATTGCAGCTGAGCAGGTATGGGGGTGGGGTTCTTTGAGCTTTTGATATATTCCTGCTATGTTCAGATAGGGGAAGAATGTGAAATAAGCAAGCCACCCTGCATTATAACATTTCCTTCTGAAGTGAGAGTTTGTAATAGCGTTGAATGTGATAGCTTTATACAATCTCCAGGTCGCTATTGTCACTTGAGTCCTTTCCATTCTCTTCAAAATGTTTCTTCCATATGGCTTCTCTTCTTTGTTTACGCTGTATCCGAACTTCCTTCGAAGGCTCCAAAGTTATATTTTCTTTTTTGTAGTTAATTAGGTTGCTGATCAGGCCGGATTTTTGCTTGGCTCTTCCATTGCTATGTTCGGTGTTCCTAGTCACATCAAGCACCCTGGCAATCTGTCCACACGTGGGATCAAATCCCAGTCTTTGAATTATCCCCGTTTGCAAAGTCTTTTCTGTGACATCCTTAACTTCCTTCTTGTCCTTGATCACTGACCGCTCACGGCTGTTAAGAGCACTCAATAGTTTCTCATCAAGCCGGGTTTCCTTTATTTTTCTTCTCTTGCTTTCCAAATTGTTAAGCATTCCAGGGTCTTGGTAATTTTCATCAAAGAATGCCTTTGCAGCTTTTCTACTGCGAAAATGATGTGCTTCTTGTTCAGACCTTTTCACCTCACTGCCAGCTCTACTGCGATTATCAATTACAAATCCATCGCTCTTATTTTTTCTAGCATGCACCCCATTTTTATATATAGAGGGCTGTACACCAACTTTTGTTGGTGCACCTAGAGCATATGAGCCACTTAGTTCAATCCGTTTTGCCGCTGTACTTCTCATTTGAACCTCTCGATGCAGTTCACAACATTTGTTAATCTTCGCATTAATTGCTTTCCCACAATTCCTACTTTGGCCATGGCTCTTGACTGGACACCATCCTATATCTCTACTAGCCGCGATCTCAAGAATACAATGGAAGTCATGACCAATTCGTAAGTTAAAGGATTTGATAGCGTTTACACAACCCGATGGCCTCCACGGAAGTATCTCAGGGTTCAAGATGGCTATCACATCGCCAACTCGTAAATTGTAGTATCTCTCAACCGGCTTCTTCCCAAACACGTATACATCCAAGTTATGCTGGAAATTTGTCAAAGTAAATTTGAAATATTTTACTGGCTTAGATGCATTAGTCAACTTGATATCGTCCTTAGAGCTGATGATCCCAATAACGGCCCAGTTAGAATACTGTGGCTCGGAAAACTTTGGAGGCTTAACTTTTGCAAACAATTTATGTAATCGTAAGATCTTAATATTGTGTAAGGCTTCGTCAAGTTGGGTTTGCTGAAGATACCTTTTCTTTATCCAAAAATTAGAATAACTCTCAAGTTCATCAACTGGTATTGGTGTAGTTGCCTGCAAGAGATTTGAACCTCCAAATGTATGCACCCTCGTGCTCATCATTTCTTGATAGTTATTAACCTTCGCAGTTTCTTGAGCTTTGGAATTCTGGAACTTATTTAAAAAGTAAGATGTAGTACCACTAACATCGCTTGTGCACTCGTTTTTTAGTTTCAATTCATTTGGATTAAATTGCCCTTCTTGATCTAATAAACACCTTTTACCAGAATGTTCTACCTGCATATCTATCTCAACAAGAGGCTCTGGTTTCTTCTTTGGAGATTGGGGTATTTCAATCTCACCTCGAGTATTTATACCTCTCAAGTTTGGATCTGAATTTTTATGGTATGAACGCCTCTTCTTGTCCTTCAATCTCTCCACCAAATCCTGCTTTTTTCTTTCAATCATTTCCAACTCCTTTTGAATATCCATCTCTTCACCTTCATCTGATGAGATGTGGGTATAAGGGTCAAACTGTTTTACCTCCCTGGGATCTTCATCAATTCCCAACATGCCTAACTCAAAAATGTGATAATGTTAAAAGAAATTTAATCTTCAGGAGCTGTCAAGAAAGACAAATAAACAGTTTCAATTTATGCAGCTTACTGTACAAATATCTAATATTTCAATGTAAACAATAGAGAATTGAAATATCGAGTTATCAAACCTTTTTATTCTAACTGCTCTAATTTACTATATTCACAAGATCAGCACCGCTCATCGCTATTTTTTCTATTTTAGGCGAGACGGTGAGTCCGTCATATTAGAGTGACAACGTAGGTTTGACACTATGTCAAAATTCGTGATATATTTTTGAAACTAATTCGGAGGAAAAGTGTAAGAAATATAGTAAAAATATTAATATGTTTGTTTATAAATATGTATTCATGCAGTATAAAGTATGGAAAATAACATAATGTCCTTATGATAATATGCAAGTTAAAGATGAGATGCTTTGAATGATACAAAACATTGTTACTTTTTATCTTCTTTCTTTTGATTTAGCTCCTTCCAATTGGGGCAGTATTCTTCTAGAATCATTTTCAATTTCGGTCTCTTTATAGGTTTTGATAGGAACCCATTCATACCTGATTCCAAACATTCCTTAATATTACTATCATCAGCAAATGCTGTCAATGCAACAATAGATCCAGTATAATTTAAATCTTTACGAATCATTCTAGTTGATAATAGACCATCTACTTTGGGCATTTGAACATCCATGAAAATGAGATCATAACCATCATTCTTTCCAACCAGATTCTTAACCTTATCGAATGCGTCCTGGCCATCACATGCCAGATCAATATTCTCAATACCTTCTAGGTTTAACATACGCTTGATCACTTCCTGATTAACATGATTGTCCTCAGCTACCAATATCTTAAAATGCTTATCAATTACAGCCAAAGTAGGAACAGTCCTACTTGACGTGGCAGTACCAGTGCTCTGTAGAAATGGTCTATCTAAATGAACTTTCCCTTCCGGTGCAGATGGCTGAAGAACCTCTGTTGTAGAGTCAATAATTTGCCCATCCTTTTGTGTTACCTGAAGACTTTTATCCTCACTGTTTTCGCCCTCCTCAGATTTGATTTCTTCAATCTTTAATGATGGTGGACGGTTGTCAGTTGACTTTCTTTCGTTCGAGCTGTTTGTTAACCTCTCCACACTTGTTCGAGATTTCCGGCTCCGTAAACTCCGTGTAGTGTCTTTAAATTTAACACGTCTATTTTTTTTACTTTGTGGATTGAACTCATCATCAAACGGCTCTTCAACGTCATCAAAACTAATAACCCGAGTCTGCTTTAGAGGAACAGTAAACGTGAATTTACTACCAACTCCAACCTCTGATTCTAGTTTCATTGTACCGTGCATCATTGTAGCTAATTGTCTACAGATTGAAAGACCTAAACCTGTACCACCGTATTGTCGGGATAAAGTTTGATCACCTTGAACAAATGGTTCAAAAACCGATTCGTGCAACTTAGGATCTATACCAGGACCAGTATCGTGAACTTCAATAGCGAATACCCAAGTTTTTTGATCTATAATTTCTGTTCCCAATGCCTCATTATTATCCTCATATAAACCAGGGGTTTTCTTAAATTGGGTATTAAACAACGCATTGTCGTAAGAGCTTGTACTTGACGAAACAATGGACGAAAGCTCGTCATTGTGATCAAGCTCATAATTATAATCTTCATCATTGTTCTCTTCTGCATCATGATACTTTTCGTTCGTCCTAGAACTCCTATCAGAAGTGGAATCCGTAGTAGAGTCTTGTTTTTTCAGTTCATTATCATTATTTGATACAAACAACGGAGGACCTCCTTTGAAGTGAATTTCTTTGTAATTATCTGCCTTTGTTGCATCTTCGTCATACTCACCCAACAACTTGATTTTGACATCAACCTTCCCGTCAACTGGTGTGAATTTCAAAGCATTAGAAACCAAGTTCATTACGATTTGGATAATTCTGTTGGAATCACCCCATAATACCATGGTTCTCAATACGTTAGGCGATAGAATGATAGACAGCCTTACATGCTGATCTTTGGCAACTTTACCAAAGATTGATTTAATTTGTAATGCGACATCTGTGATGCAAAAGTTCCTCTTTTCCAATGCCGTTCTTTTCAAAACATTCTTAGAAAATGTCAACAATTCTGTTAAGATATGCAGCAATAATTCACCCGATCTGAAAATCAGTTTCAAACTATTTCTTATTTTAGATATGTCTGTTTCTTCCATTGAAATTGCAGTCATACCCAAAATACCATTCAATGGCGTTCTTAACTCGTGAGAAATATTAGCTATGAATACAGTTTTAGCCTCATTTGCCGCTTCAGCCTCAATCTTTGCGGCTTCCAACTGCTTTGTCCTAGCCCTAACACGATCTTCTAATAAGGCATAATGTTGATCTAAAGCATCGGTCATCGCATTGAAGGTATTTGTAAGATCTGACAATTCATCAGAAAATAAAATTCTGTAATCAGGTAACCTTGCTTCGTTCAAGTTAGTGGAGGTAGTCAAATACCGCGATCTAGAAGATGACCTATCTGTATCACTGTGTCGGTGTGATGTTTGAGATGCTTGCATATCATGGGATATTGACCCATCAGTTGCGTAGTTGCTATCACTCGCAGAATCATCAATGTTTCGATTTTTTTCACCTAACGGTAACCTATTCACAAAATTCAACTCGCTTAGTTCCTTTTTTATGGAGCTTGTTCTGCTTCCGGATCTGCTACCAGAGCCACCTGCCGGCCGCAACCCTCTACCTTCAGCAATAAGTTCTGTTGCTTTCTGCAATCTAACTATTGGCTTGACTGCCCAATGAGCCAACGGAAGTGTTAGTAACGACATGAAAACAGCTATCCCAACAACTGTTCCACTAATAATTTTTGTTAATTTTGTAGAAGGTGATAAAAACACTGATTCTGCCTGTGAAACTACTGCAACCCAATTGACAAAGTTGAAAGAACATGGGTAATACCCTATAGCGACATCTTTTGCGTAAAAAAACTTGGTTTTTTTAATAGAACCACCTTTTGCCTGTTTGAATGCTCCGTTCAAAAATGAGCTATTTCGAAGAGGGAAAGTTCTATTTAGAATGGTAGGAGTAACTCCATATGGTGGGAAAACGAAATGGTAGGAGTCTATTCGACTGTAGTTTGAATATCGTGCCGAGACAATCGCCACGTTGGACTTTTCAAGTGCGGTGGTATCATTGAAAACACTTCGGAGTCCCTCAGCGGACATAACAACTGTAATATACCCATACACCTTCAATTCTGAAAATATGATTGATGGGTTTGCAAAGATGGGTAAAGACATGGACATCAAGTATGTACTGCCGTTCAAGACGGGGTCCGTCAGCATACCGTTGGTCATCAGCGAAGACGGTAGTGGGATGTTCGATGAGAGTGGAAAAAGTGGATCAAGAACATCCTTCGGTACCAAATCACCAGTACCATTATTGGTTGTATTTAGTACAGTCTTGAAATCATAGTCGTACACTCTACTCAAATAAAACAAGTTAGAAGAACTCAAAAACTTCTGTATCACACTGATAGAGTCTTCCCAGTTCTCCTCTGTCTTATTTCCTGCCACATAATTTGCTAGAGCATTTTGCAGCGTATCCCGGGACGATATCCAGTAGCACTGGTAGTACAAATAATTTAATGTTTGATCTAGCTGAGAAGATTTCAGCTGTGCAGCAATATAAAGCCTATCGGATCTTAAATTTTTGTAGTTTGAGGTGAAATAAACACCAGTGGTAACTGCCAAAATTATCAATGATAGACAAGCCACAATACTGACCAGCGCAGTCAGTTGTGCACGAATGCCGATTCTGAAAGGCGGTTTGAATATTGCCCGCTTCCGTTTACCAGCTTCTATAAAATCCATAGTAGCAGAATATCCTCTAGGGTAGAGGGGAAGATGTGCTTATCAACCAAAAAAATCTATAATTAACAAATATCTGCAGCTTAATTTCTTTCTCTATTTTCTTGAACCGAAACCCTTCCTTTTTAGTTATTTCTTCTTAACTTTATCAATATTTCTCAACACTGTGCCACACAAGTACTTATTCAGGCTTCTCAGAGTGGTACAGAAGTGGGTTACTGTCTTTCGAGAGTTGAGTTCATTAGGTTGGAGAGTGGAGACCATCTATTTAATGGCTCAGCCGTTACTTTTTTTTTTTTCTGCCGGGTGCGACACAACGCGTCGCCGAAGACGTCATAGCAACGAGAGCGTGTTGTTACCAGTCCGAGCTAACATACGATATGGAAGAGCCACCACCCAACAACAGGGCAATCTGCCCAATAGAAACCATATCTATTCGATTATATAAATGTAGTAAAAATATATCTTCTGCTTGTGTCTATTCTAATTAGAGTACTGGTGAGATCTCCTTTGATAGCAGACTTTTTGCAGCAAGTGAACAAATAAATTAAAAAAAAATAAAAATTTTGTAACTCTAAACCAGTTATTCTATAACTACGCCAAATAAAACCATTAATAATTATTGTAATGAAAAAAGAAAATAAAAGTGTTTGTGAACGAGAAGGAGAAGATTGGTAGTCGGAGGAAGACCAGTGAAATGACACCACAAGAAGATCTTGAAAACCATTGAGTGATGAAACACTATCTTCTCTTATTTATGTCAGCATATACCCTAATGATAAAACCTGATCGTCTGGAATAGTATTCTGTTTTATTACATGTGTTATAGACCCAAATACTGTGCCCATCGTACCATTTATCTTCTGGATTGTTTTTTTGATAACTGAAATTGTGTGTCTGATAAGGCCAATGTGCTTTGAGTCTCCATACTCTTTAGTGTGACTTATACCAGTATTTCCTGGAGAAGATTCTGTTCCTATCGGTGATATTGCTTTATTGTTAAGTGTACTAATATTGATGCTCTCCTTAGTGGCTCCGTATAAAAATGTACTGGTTATAATATATGTAGCACAATAACCAATACTAACACCGATGGTCAAGGATATCCCCCAAGTCAACCACTTGCCATAGGAATTAACCTTTGGAACTTTGCGCTTTCTCCTCTTGATGGGATTTTTCTTGAACTTGTCTTGGTTCAATGGCTTGCTGCTACTATTGGAACCACTGGAGAATGAAATCTCATCATAGCCTTGTCCCTCCTGAGTTTTCAGACTAGTGACTAGTCTCTTTGTGTAATGAAACATCTTAGTCAGATTCTTTTCGCTGGATATCATTACTGGGGGATACATTAACACTATCATCTGGTTCTTGAGAAATGTATTCAAGATATTCTTGACTCTGATTCTGTGTTCCGAGTCACATAATGGGATTATCGGGATCTTATCAGTGTACTGGATGATCCGATTCAGGAGTGAGACCAGCTCCTTCAATTCTTGAAAAACAATAACAACACCAAGGTGATTGTTGAACTCGTTGGGACTCGAAGTCAACGGTAATTCAAAGAATTCCTTGTATCCCGTCGGAATGCTCTCGTAAAACGCCCTCCCAGGTCTTCCGATTATCAAAAGTGTCTTGAGTTGCGAGGCACGATAAGTCAACGACAACTTTGGCATTACAAATGATGTAGATGATGAGCCAGTGCTCCTCGCCATGCTGCCTGAGCCTTCTTCTACAGAGCAATACTCTTCCATTAACTTTGATGACGAGGAATCATGTCTCTCTGCGCGGTTTTCTGAGAACGTCGGCAAACTTGAGTCATCCCCATCATGCTCACAGAGACTGGTGGTATTTGGTATCCTAGATTTGGATGAGTTCATCACATAACCGTCCTCTGCTGTCATGTGAAAGTTATTATAACTTAGCTCTTGTTGGTCCTCTTCCTCAGAAGTATCAGAGGACAATACGCTGTTCGAGTTGTTGGTCTGGTTAGTCATCTGACGTGTGATGCGTTCGTTGCCATCACTAATATCAGTGCTATCAAGCTGCTGCCAGGATTCGCCAAGAGATGCACTTAAAGCCACACCAGCCTGTTCCTGAATCGAAACTCCGGTCTCAGCTTCAGTTGCTTCTAACAGCTTCATTACCGAGTGATGCGGATCCAAAATACTGGTACCGCTACCTGGAACTCTTGCCGTACTCATAGGCGCACTTGATTGTCTGTCCTCTTGTACAGCACCTCGCTGAAACCTCAACATGCTTCACAAAACAGTCAGGTTTATTGAAGTATGTAGAATGCAGACTCTTCTTGCGGTAAAAACCAAGCGATATACCAAAAGTACTGCAATCGGCCACAGTTAATGGAACCACAAAAATTGGAACACTGAAGATGGAGTGTTAAACGTAAGAATTTGAAACAGCAGGGAACAGTAGCTCCCAACTGAGAATCTGCTTATATAGTTCTGATACAATATACCAAAAGGGGTTGAAAAGATGTCAGGTTTTTTTAAAGCTTCGACCTGGACCCACGCTTGTACAGTCCCCTGTTTACAAAGAATAGAGTATTACTACCTTAACCCGAACTGTGAGTGTGAGAGGCCTTAGATATAGTGTTTTATATATGTATTAAGATACTGTTTCTCTATGTATAGATTATGCACCCCGCATTCCAGTATGTAAAATAGTGGGTGCAGGCTATCTGCTAGGCCAAAGCTGCCAAGTGGAGAGAAGGAAGCCAAATTCCTTAAATGCCAAACGACGGGTGAGATAATATGGACAGTAGGTGGAGGAAATGAAAAGAAAAGGCAAAGTGCTCAACGCAACAATGGAATGTGGGGAGAGTGTTTGTTAGAGAGTGGGTACAGGGATAGAGGAGTAAAGGCGGGGTTTAGTGATCATTAATAGTTGGCTGTAGACGGTTCTCAGTACACATACAACTGATGCGGGTTACTTTTGAAATTCAAGGGTTCTTCATTTGGGTTCACATAACTATGTTGTCAATAAGTCTGACTACGTTCTTGCTCTGCCTGTCTGTTACGTAGACTGCACAGCTTATAACTATTTGGTCGGTACTTGCTGGATTGTAGTGTACATTCTCTAGCTCCTGCAAGGTCTGGTAGTCCGCCACTGAGATGTAGTCAATCTTGAAATCAGTGGAGTCTATGTATGGCTTCCAGACTGATTTGATCTTGTTGAGCAACTCTATTCTTGGTGTTTGGTTTGTTGCATTCTTGATTAGGTCTGCTCCGGCGTCTAAACCCTGGAAAAGAGCAGCGGAGATAGCTAGCGATTCAGGGCACAGGTACTTGTTTCTGCTACTCAGAGCAAGCCCAGATTCTGCCCTAGCAATGGGCATTCTCACCAGTTTAGTATTGACGAACAACTCCTTCACCATGGTGTTCAACACAATGAACTGCTGGATATCTTTCTGACCAAAGTATGCAACATCAGGTAAAACAATATTCAAGAGTTTGGTTACCACTGTAGCAACTCCACGGAAGAAATTAGGTCTAGTTTTCCCTTCTAGCATCTCACTGACCCCGAGGACACTTACAAACGGACCTCTTTGCTGGTCAACATCCAAGGGAATTCCCTGGGGATACATCTCACTGGCGTTAGGCGCAAATAATACATCACATTTAATTGATTCCAGGAGTTTGATATCCTCAGGTAGGGTTCTCGGATACTGGTCCAAATCCTCGCCTGGGGCAAATTGAGATGGATTCACAAAAACACTTGCAACAGTGTAATCATTGTCGTTTATAGACTGGGAGATTAGCGATGCATGCCCAGCATGTAGTGCTCCCATTGTTGGAATAAATCCAAGACTAGTGTTTCTTCTGTCACCAATCTCATAGGTACGCCATTGAACCAACTCTTTCACAGTGTGAAAAACCTTCATAGTGCTGAGATGATATCAATACGAGTTCAATGAAGTTGAAAAGGTCTTCAACGAGAATAATAATCAATTGCTATATATGATTCAACGACTTAACATTAAACTTGCCTTTTTGACTATTATAACATATAATACTTGCTTGTCATAAACCGGTGCATGTGAAAGATTAGCGCAAATGTTGAGCATAGGGCGAGTAATTCGTGATATTTTACCGTACCGGAATTGTGAGGGCTGAAGAGGGGTTGTTGGATCGAAAATATAAACAGTACAAGGTTATAACACACACACATATATATATATATATTTCTGGGCAACCATTGATAATGTAATGCTCTATATTTATTGCTATTAGTTTCACAATATAATTGTATAAAAAATGATGCTACTGTAAAATACTGGATCGAAATGGAAAAAAAAAGTTATTATTTGGCTTCTAGATACTCAGAAGCGTCTACAAAAGTGTCGCTTTCACCATCAACGTAGGTTATATTCTTTTCGGAAACTTGTTCGTCTTGTTCGATTGAAAGTTCGGCCAGCTCTCTTCTAAGTTGAGCCTGAGTCTTCAACATTTCAAGCCTCCCTTGAATACCTAATAATACAGGTAATACTGATGCAGAAGATTTCAGGGCGGATTTTAGGTGTTTGGTTTGCTTCCTGACTTTCTTATCGACTCCTGAATCTATTTCACTTCCTTTGTACATCATTAGCCACTTAAGCCAATCTGACAGAAGTGGATTGCTGTCCCATACGTTCTGTTCAATTTGATTAGCGATTAATGAATATAACCTGATGGTCTGGTCGACATCCTCAATCTTATAGCAGATGAAGTTAGATATTCTATCCTGAGACCATGTTTCCAGTTGTAAAAGCGACAAAATCTCTTCATCTTCATCTTCTATCAAAGCTGTAATTAAGCTTTGACTAATTTTGTCCTGGCCAGCTTTGCTTATTTTCTGAGTATTGTCACTTACTTTATTTACGACTTCATTTGTAAAGTTTTCCTCCCGTTTTTCCAGTGGTAACTCTATACCACTGTCTTCCAGGTTGTCATTTATATTAATGACATTGTTTCCGCCATTAATTATTTGCTTGAGAGATAATTTCTTAAAATTAGGTTCGTTTACATTCAACCATGATATTAGAAGATTTTCTGAGGTTGTAGAAATAAAGTCAATAATCTTTGCGGAGCCCGCCACTACGGTACCAACAGGGCTTGGCACGTCCACCTTTAAAAGTTCTATTGAATCTCTACCAGACGATAAAGTGACAATGTACTCACCTAATGATGTGATTCTACGAATATTTGGTATGCTCCAACTATAGACTTCCTGTCCCGTGATGAAGTCATAGACGAATATACCGTCATTTGATTTCAGACAAATATATTGATTATCACCGACTAGCGTAACCTGAGTACAGTTCTTTACATCAATGGTCAGTTTTGTTGAGACTCTTCTCTTACTTGGATCAACCACATACACCTTATCCTCGGAACAAATGACAATAAATATGGTCCTTTCATCCGCTTGCAAAACCTGATAGTTTATGACCTTAGAGTTCTTAGTTTCATTGAAAGTAAATGACTTTATCTGTTTATTTTGGTTGTAGTGATACTTCTTGGAGACCATCTTTTCATCCAGAATCCATATATAAGGACCCTCGATGCCCATCCCAAGTATGGCATCTTTGCTCTTCAGGATATTAACAATATCCTTACCAGTCTCAGTGTAGACTACCACTTTCGAAGGTTCGAATGCGTTTACGAAGTAGTTCTCGTGCGATTTAGATGCGGTTTTCACAACCTCATTGCTGTTTCTTCTTTTGGTCTTCCCTACTGTTTCGTTGTGACACCACCCAAAATACAAAAGCTCGTTTAATTTCAGATCATTAGACTCACAATCTATGCAATTGACTAGGGAACTGTTGATTTTGTAGTCATTCTCCGAGTCAAGTGGGTAGATGTCAATCGTGTTCTTCTTCAATATATCACCCTGATAGGCAAACTTCAAACCATCATTTGAGAAACTAGCAACACTGGTCAACATTGCCCTAAATTTTAGATAGAAAAAGATGAAACGGCCCGTTTATTATCCACTGCAAAGGAAGCTGAGTTGTGAAATCACCCCAGGATAATTTAAAAGATAACTTGTGGGCAAAGAAAAATATCCCTGGTTGGCTTAAGCTTGAAATTGCTGTTTTTGTTTTGAAGTACAGGAACAATTAGACTGCAGTATAGCAAATCGCGGCAAGCTTCCTGGGTTATACTGATAATCTCCTGCGGCCGAACAGGAATTACGACAATACCCATAGTCTTCAATATGGCGATGCTCATCGCAAATTACTGAATATTAGTTTTTTTCACCAAAAATTTTTTCATATACCATTTAACGAATTGATCATGTGTGGACCAAAAGGTCCAAGAGGCCCATATTATTACCGCTAATTGCTTCATTATATCATTTTTCTGGAGTTAATTGGAATTTATTTAGTTGTTTATTATATATACTATTGAGTTTTCTACTCATATTGCTTCGTTTGTATGCATCTGTCCTTCTACTGCCCCTCGTCTTGCGAAGGCGGCGGTAAAGCAGCAGCAACCGTTAGTCCTCTCTCGAGTATGGAGTGCATTTGTGTAACGCTCTTTCGATGTCTTTTGGTGTGTCATAGTTCGTAGGTGTGTATTTATCCCCAGTGTCTCTTCAATAGGTGAACGGCTGTGAGTACGCCTGGAAGTTATTGATCTGCGCGTCGGAGTTACTAGTCTTTGCCGGTGATACCTGCAACGGCAAATGTGGGGTCGACTCATTTACTCTGGACCTATGAGATTCTAAGCTACTTGTAGAGGCGGAGGGTGTTTGTCTGCTGTCATACCCCGCCGGTGCAAGCACCGGCGCCGGTACATTTGCCAGCTCGTTCTTCAACAGCTCTGGCTCTATTGTAAAGTCTTTAACAGCAACTACTTCCAATGGAGCTGCCCGCTCCGTCTGTGCTGCAGAAGCTGTCCTCTCCTCTGCACGTACCTGTGTATGTTCATTCCTGTCTTTACCACCAGCATGCACCTCCGACCGCACCAGCAGCGGTCCGAATACAACCACCAGCAGTACCGCCACCGACACCCGCGGGTCCATGTTCCAAAACTTATTGTACACCCCCTCGGCCACTCCAACAAGACGACTACTCTTTATTTCTTCAGGAACCATCTCCCTAACCACCTCTACAACCTCCACGGGCACCAGATACTCGTCCGACCACTGCTCAAACCGTGATGGACCCTCAAATACACTGTATGGAAGTCTCCCGGCTAGGTAGCTCCGCAGACCCTTCCACATACCAACAGTCACGCCGATCGGAACCCCATACTGCAAAACTTGAGGTTTTGCCATCTTTTTTTCCACACAGTTCCTATACTTTTGTTGCTTCAGTAGTCACTAGTCTATCCCAAAGCTTTCTATGTACTGCCCCAATGACGTTGTTCGCCAAGTTATGGAGCCCCTGTGAGCTTCTTTGCCTAACTCCTTCAAAGTTATATTAATGGAAGTTTGCTCCTTATATGCTAATTACGCTTGTTTTCTGAAAACCCGCACTCTGCGGGAGACTCTCGCAGCGAATCGTTGAACCTCTGCTTTAGATCGATGAACTTGTTCAACTTAGTAAAAACGGGTCAGCGAATGCAGCCAGGACACCGTAAGAACTTTGCAATGACGTCCAATGAAGGCTTTAGTTATCAATTGAGCTTTTTTGGTTTGGAAGAAGGGGATGTCGGGTCCTGAAGACTGCAGCGATAGCTTTCTTTCTGCAGTGGAGGAGCAGAACTCGAGCTTTTACTACACACCTAGCAAGGATACTGCTAATGGTGGAGATGTATCTCTTCCTGGTTCCGGGCCAAGTGGAGTAGATGGTGTTGTCACAGCACTTATGAGGAGACGGCGGGATATGTCGATGCGGGATATGTCTCCAACGAAGTACAGGATTGAGAACAGGAAGAGTTCGGAGCAACTCAGACTGCAGGAGATAAGGAAGGCTCAAAGATTACAGAAAGCTATGGAGAAACGTGGCGGGCTCGATAACATGCAGAATTTTGTTATGTACAATGAGAACAACGAGTACCTAGCGAATCTAATCCAGGAGGCAGAACAAAATCAGATTCCTCTGGAGCTACTGGAGCAGATAGAAGGAGAGCAAGTTGAAGCCGATCTAGATGACGAAGACATTTTAGAGTATTTTGAACAGCGAGATCAATACGAAAATGAGCTGAATCAATTGCTAAATAATGATTCTTCAGCAGAGTAATGCTTGTTTTTTTTTGTTTTATTATTTATTCATAATTTTGTTAGGACTCAAATATTACCTTGGAAAGCACATATATATGACTTCATGCATGCATACTTTATTTAGTATTTTACAGTTTTATTTATAGAATTATTTTTGTATTGTTTTGTCTGGACTCGGTGAAGGTGTTTGAATCTTCTTTTTTGGTAGGGAACTTCTTTAGTTATGCGGTTGTTGGTATCATACCCTCATAAATTCATGCCTGTTCTTTTCACATAATTGTTTATGGGATCATTACCGATCTCGTAATGGGTAAGTCCTTTTATTTCATCGTAAGATATCGCATCCCTGACTTTTCTGTCGTTTTCATACCATTTTTTAATCAAGCTAGTCATCTCCTTCTTGAAAAGTTCATTCACAGAATCGGAAGTTTCGATAAGGTCCTTCAAGATGTAGTATAGTTTGTTGTAAGTAATTCCAGATGAAATAAAGATGGAGCTGACATAGCCTTCTTTGATATGGGATTCGGGAAGAGTTTGAATTATATCGCATACAATTGGGAACAGTTCGGTGATAGGAAATACAAATTCCGAAGTGTGCACCGTTCTGCCAATTTTTACGACAACATTTGACATTAAACTTAGGAAATTAGCAGTGTCTTCTGGGCTCTTCTCATAGTTAACCTCTCTCTTTAAGGATTCAAAAAGTTCGTTCCACTTGGAGAGAATCTCATCCTGATCTCTGAAATCGGAAACTTTGAATATACATATGCACACCTCGTGGTAACCAAGTGGTTCAGCGAAGTCGTTAAATAGATCACTTACTGGTAATATCTTACCATCCAGGTTAGAACGTAACTCTTCCTTTGTACAGGTGTCAATTCTTGCATCTGACAGAACTAGAGAAAGCACATCTTCTTGAACAGCAGCAATATCAAGCACTTCTTGAATGTCACTTGCAAGTTGTATCATTTTCTGCTTTTCACTTAGTTGGCAAGTGCTATTACAAAAGCCATTTGCACGAGAGAGGCATTCGATTCTATCCCCTAGTTTGATATCGAAGTCAGAAATTGCTAGAGAGTACAATACTTGGGCGGCCTCATAAAACTTTGATTTTTTTGACAGATATATCCACAAAATATTGGAAATAGTTAAAGAACTCTGAGATTTTTCTTGTAGATATGATAGGATGAAACGAGTATCCAATTGTAAGAGTTTATCTTCATTTTTCTCGCCTACTAACCAATCATATAGATGGTAATGGAACAACTTATCATTATAGTGTAATATCACATTGTAAGCTTCAGATCTGGTAAGAGTGATGTCTGACACAGGTCCTGAAATTGTGGAAACGGTATTAGGATTCATTTGTGGACTCAATTGATCAACCTTCACCAAAATTTCAAACACTAAATCATATATTTGTACTCTCTTTTCGTAATATTTCTTTCTCTCATCGTTAACTAGATTACCGTTTTCAAGGTATTGTGAAGCCAGATTTCCTTTATCAGTAGCGTTGGCAATATTCAGTAAAAACTCGATTGCTTTAGCATAATAATTTAAAGATAGCATAATGGAAATGATTTCTCTCAGTTTATCCATTGATAAGCAATTAGCAATTTTCTCAAAGAGTTGTACTGCATTTTTCAAGTGATAATTTAGAGTATCTTGATCTTTCAAGCCAACTTCTTTCGCTTTTCTCAAGTGTTCTGTTGCTCTGAAACTTAAAATATCATTGCTTGAACAAAATGATCCACATCTTTCCTGGAGAGCGCTTGCAATATATTCAATGGATGTGCCTCTGCTAATGTTTCTATTGATGATAGACAGAAGAATCTCTCTAAGAAGTGAGCGAGTGTTTTCAGTTGGAGCAAATAAATCTTTAAATGTTAATTTTGATAATTCGACTTGGATATGCTTATTGAGAAATCCAATAATATCTTTAAAAGCTGGATATTTTTCGTCAGATCCTTCCAATTGGCTTTCTTCGAATAGAACATTTAAGAAAGACAGTGCTTCTTTCATGGACTGGACTAACTTGAATAACGAATTGAATGCTATACTTTCTGCTTGGTTAGCAACATCTTCTGACTTGTCCAATGTCCTATAACCGTTATTTGTAATCATAGTTGTCGTAGTTGGTGCAGCGATAGTGTCTCCATAGCTGCTGAAAAACTCACTCAGGATTGAAATTGAAGATAAATAGTAATCAATATCAGATTTACCAACTGAAATGTTAGTGATGACATTTTTTTCATCCTTATCGTTCACTTTGGTGTTTAAGGAAACCGTGGAAACCTTGGGGTCCACAGTAAATACTGATTTTCTCCAAATATCACGGAATAGTCTTGTTATTAATAGTGTTGAGCCGTAAAATCTAGGTGATAATATCACATCATCTACATCTAGGCCAGCATCATTCTCGGATTTTGATGTGCTATGAGATCTCAAAGAGTCTAAAGACATATTCGATTTTTGTGGGGTAGTGGAGAGAGATGATTTGGATAGTAGAGAGCCTACAATATTTCTATTGTAAGTAGGTTTGATATCTATAGCACCAGGAATGCCAACTGTATAAAATGTCAATGCCTTGGACCTTAATATTTCGGACTTATCGAATTTACAAGTCACATACAACGCTGATGAGCAAGCTTCAGCTAAGCCATAGTTTAAAATATATGGTAGAGGATTGTCAACAAGTTCTTCGAATACTTCGTCGGGTGTTCTGTAGCGATAAATTTCTAGGGAGCAGTTGGTCAAAACAGCAATTCTTAAATCACCTGTGTTATATTGAACAGCAAATAAGTTAGCAAATCCTTCTGGACGATTGTTGGCACTAAAAGTTTTGGTTAATGGTGCGATTTCCTTGACTGGAGCAGTGGTATCCAAGAATACTGCATTTTCAACGTATTTTCCATAAGTTTTCAGGATACCATAATCTGGAACACTGACAAATAGCTTATTTTCTGGTACAGTTGAATCAGTATTCACATTGTTAGAGCTTTTCAAATTTGGGTCTGCTACTTTTTTAACAGTTGAGAAAAAAATGCCTGGTGAGATTATTTCACTAGATGTGTTGCTTTCCAGTAGCACAGATGATTTCTTTTGAAACTTAAGAACCACAGATTCGGATGAATTCAGGCTGGAATAGAAAGGCAAGTTTCTCTTTTGTTGCTCAAGTTGTTGTTGCTCCAACTCCTGTTGTAGAATTTCTGGAGTAACTGAACTTGGGGGGAATTTGATCGACTCTAAACGTAAAGCCTCAATAGTTGTTCTACCTACAAACCCATTGAAATATAGTCTAACACCACCAACTGTTATTGCTACTAAAAATAAGTTTCCATTCTCTTGTTGTACTACCGGTGTTATTTTCACAATTTTTAAGTATTTATTCGCCAGGATAGGAGCACCTCTTGCTGTGGTAGCACCAATTATTCTTTTAATGTATGCAGGTTCGATACACATATTCCCTTCTAGCGATTTCTCCCGAATGATGTAGGCTCTGATTTTCGATTGGGAGGATAATGTGTAGAGGATACCTCTAGATTGATCAACAGTAAGTTGGATGATATGTTCCTGAGAGGTAGAGTTGTTATCTTCGAATATCGATTGTATCATATTGCTTCCTGGTAACTTTGTTAATATATTTGTAGGCAGTAAACTTGAGAGCGTGGATTGAGTTAGGCATGTTTTTGTACATTTGCTGTTGAACCAGTCATCAGAACCAGAATATTGTAACTCCCATACATTGGTGCCGTTTGACTTACCACTAAAAAATATTTGGCCTGTCTTTTCATAACATGTGATATTGTTAACGTTAATAGCCTGTACATTAACTGACATTCCAGTGTTGAACACATCTAATTCGTTTGTGTCTCTTTTGTATGAAATTGCAAGAATGTATATATCAAACAATGTTGCAACAAGAAGGAGGTGTTTGACGTGGGAAACGAAAGTATTTGGCTTAGGTTTCACTAATTGAACTTTTAGAATTGCATGTTTGATATCATCTATAGTCTGATAGTCAGTACTGTCGTTAATGTTCCAAAGAATTATCTTATTGTCAATTGTGAACCAACAGCGGTCAATCTCTGGGAAAATACCCATGTCACTTTTCAATTCAGCCTTAGCTGCTTCTTGTAAAATGTCATCAGGAATGCTGGTAACTTTTTGTCTCTCAAAGGGAGTGAATGCACCCAAACCTCCAACATCTTTCGTAAAGTTATAATTAACACCGTTGTTATAGTATGATCTCTCATCTAGAATTGGAGTTGTCGCATCACGGCGATATAAATGGTCCACATACTGGCTGGCTAGTTCTAATGGCTTCGATGACGCAAGTCCGTTAACTCTAAGGTGTTCTGAAGTCGTAGTTAAGATATTGTTAGAGTCCAAACTAGGGGGGAAATTCAACGCTGTGGAGCCAACTGGCTTCGTGTTGGAAACACCCGCACGTACCAAAGATAGATCGTGACCATTTCTTAGCATGGAATTTCCATTCGTGTGAGAGCTGGATACTCCACCGCTGCTCGCATCGACAAACTGGCTCCCATTATAATCATACCGATTCTTTAACGGTGTGGAATACATAATAAAGTTGAATGTGATGTTCCTATTTTTTTAAAAGTATTCCGTGGGAGTGATGTAATTTTCAAGTTATGTTTCGACTTCTGTTTGTTTGTCCCTTAGTGAAATGCAATCCAAAATGTTACAATCGAAAAAGTTATAATCACGGTGAGAGCTGAACAACAAAATCAGCAAACAGAGATAACTCTATTGTACTAGCTCGTACTTTTTATTAATCTTCACTTAATTCCGAGGAAAAACAATAAAATCCCAATTAAAAAGGGATGGATGGGACAGAAATTTGTACGTTCAAACTCCAAAAATAATGAAGCAATAAGCCCAATTAAAATAAGAGCTTTCTCGTTGGCGTAGAAGACTACTGGATACGACTATGCAGCAGAACACCAAGATCAATTGAAGCTCTCGATCCCATTGCAAGGACAAAAAGTGAACTTTTTAGTGTTTTTCTGTAATATTTTTTTTTCTTCAATTTTTTTTGTCCCAGCGAGAGCCAGTTCTTAAAATTTCGTCGTCTACTATGTCATGTGTTTTAGTCCGTAATATATTACATAGTGATGTGACTGTCATACGCGAGGACCGCGACGTCATTGTGGGGTATGATATATAGCCGCCTGGATTTATCGTTATCATTGGGCAAAACTAAATAGTTTGTTATTTCGTGAGTGGTTGGAATTACTTGTGGTGATACGAAGATTACAGATCTGCTATAGGATAAGGCAGTTCGGCTGTAGCATTGTTGTTTTCCTTCTACTATATAGAAAACACTATCGTTAACTATCGGTCCCTTCTTATTAATTTTGGTTAATTGCAGTGTATAATCCTTAAAATGGTTCTTGGAGAAAAGGATACTAATATCCCGAACCAAAAATGCAGGAAGAGGAGACTGTCTGAATGCCGCACAGCTTACAGTAATGGTGTTGAGGATGACACAGTCCCTTTAAACAAGCACAATTTGAAGAAGTTGCAAAGAGCCATTTTCAAGGAGGAGACAGCAAACAACGAGTGTCCCCATTTTCTGTGTGGTGAGAGTAACGTCTCCAGCTTACGAAACTCTCGTACGTGGTTTTTATTTGAGCTAGAAATGACATATGATGGCTACCTAAATCTTAGAAATTCCTGCTACTTTACTCGGGTTTATCAGCGGTTGGTATCTTCCTGGACTGTGGCCAGTTGTCTGGGTCAAAAATATTACGGAAACGATCCCAGATACACTGAAATGCCATTGGGACATCTGCTGATCTCAAACTACGTGGCTGCACTATCTCCTAAAGACTACTCTGGGGGTGGGGGAAGTTTGGAGGATGTGTCAGTGGAGATTGAAAGTTTGTTTCAAGACGGCGTTTCAGGACATTATATCCCACCTAGCTTGCTCAGTAAGAGACGAAAGACTGTTCAATTTGAGGACTATAAGTTGGATGTGTCAAAAATAGTTAGAGATAGAGAAATCAAGGAAAATTCCAAATCAGAATAAGGTGACAACATAAAGTATTCAACCACATACGTTTGAATGTTTACATTTCTTGGTGTTACCCAGTGGGAAAAGTAGAGTCTATTATACGCTTTAGAATAAAGGTGCAGACAAAAATATGGGAAATGGTCATCAATTTTGCTTAAATATTGTACAATGAAACCATTCGATGAATGGCTTGCAAATATATATGCTATACGAATTAATGGTTCTATAATGTAAGATGATCCAAAACGATTATGAAAAAAAAAAAATTAAAAAAAAAAAAGATATGCAAAACCGAACATGGCCAATTGAGAGCCAGTTTCATTGATTTTTTTTTTTCAACAGTTATTTTGTTTGTTACCTATTGGAATTATCTCCCAAAAGTTGTTTTCTTCTTCTTCTCTTTCACTTCTTCATCAGTGGTAGGATGCAGTCTGATAACATTTGGATAGTCAGGTCTGTTGCCGGTGTGTCCTTGATGCCAGTCATAACTTAGAGCATATGCGAGGACAGACCCATTCCTATTGAAGTTACATACAGGAATGGAAGCCTGCATAGAGGGGAACCCCCGCAGTCTGTGTCTTTGATTTTTGTCCCAGAAGTGGAAAGAGCCGTCACCACCAGCAGTAACGAAAGTGCCATAGATTGGATGGAATGCAATGCAGTTGATAGGATACACCATCGACGAAGAAGACGAACCTGCAGTCCTGTTTGGGTTTGTTTGACGATGGCACTTGAATGAGAATCCGCTCTTCTTCTGAACCTCTTCGTCAACGTACCGGATGGCACATCTCCCCTCGATGGAACCGATTGCGTAGCCGTCACCTTCATTGTAACAGCTAACCACACGTGTCTGCCATTTCAGAGGAGACTGTGAGGTCTTAAAGATTGTGGTTGGGTTAGCTAGGTTTACTATCGCGATATGCCTCTCTGCTGTGCCGACAACCAGAAGCTGCTGCTTGTTGTCCATAGTGTACACCCGTTCAGGCATCATCAGCGTCGACACGGGTTGTGGTTGCCTCATATCCCAATATTTCACTGTCTTGTCCCAGGATCCCGTCACTATGCACTCCGCATTGCTGGGCCCGCACTGAACAAACCTCAGCGCCTTCACTGCCGCATCGTGACTCCCTATCTGCTGACTCTGCCCGGACGCCACATCATACAGCTTCACCGCGTTATCACACCCACCGGACGCCACTTTAGTGCCATCTAGAGACCATCTAGTACACAGCACAGGCGCAGAGTGTTCGTACTGTGCACGCCCTTGGGCCACCCCGTTCTGCAGATCCCATATCCTCACCTTCCCATCCCACGAACTCACACTGAACATGAAATCATGCTGTGGGGAGAACGCAATGTCCGAAATGGAGTCCTCGGCGGGGTTGTTTATAACAATCTCGTTCGCCAGGTCCTTCTCGGTGGCCATAACACTGTTCGCACTCCCAGAAACATTTCCTCTTCCAAAAAACGACATGCCTTCACCACTTTCGTATATATTATTTTAATTACCTTTCCCCTCAGTCTTTTTGCGTTGCTCTGCTATTGAGAATCCAGAAAGCACACCCTTAACTCTACACCTGGAACCCAATTGCTCAAGATATACACTTCAGCACTACAAACCCATTTCGCATCATAAAATTCAAAGTGCTGAAGGGCTTTCCCACACAGAATTTTTTTTTTTCTTCCTTTCCTTTCGCTGCCAGGGCCCCGTCAGTGAAATTTGTCCAATTATTAAATGTCTGAGCTATTTCAACAAAGAATTTTGTCCGTGTTCTTCTGGAAAAATGTCTGAGCTATGTTAACAAAATGTCCCCGGATAGCAACACAAATGTCCTCGTTCAGCAACACAAATGTCCGCGCTCAGCAATACAAATGTCCCCGGACAGCCATAAAAAAGTCCACGCTTCTGCCCAGGAACAGGTGTGAAGAGACAAGACAAAACCGCACTAGGTCTGGAGGAGGGATTGAGATGGGACCGCTGGGGGGGCTCAGCAGCGAGGCTGTGAAAATAGTGGAAAACAGGAAAAAAGGAAGACAAACCAGGACAAAAAAGTGCGCTGAAGAATGTCGCGCAATGAAATGTCAAAATATTTTTCGTGGGTTGTTACCAAGAGTGGTGTGAGAATTAACTTGCTTTTATCTAATGAGGCACTCTTCTGCATCAGGGATATCTAAGCAATACTTAGAAGTGGGGGTATCATTTTGGGTTAGTGGTTTGGGTTCAATATGGCTTGAGCGTAGGCTGGTGTCTTAGCGGTGGGTCCGGCGATCTGGCCGTAAACGGGGGGAAAGGCGGGAACAGCAGTGCTATCTGTGATCGCCCGCTGTGGGACACTATACCACTGCCGCAGTGTAGCAACAGTGCATGATGTATCGGGTACATGTTTGCATAAAAATCTATATATAATATGTATGTTTTTGGAAAAGGGACGGCCAAGAATGTTTAATAGTCCCAATTTTTGGTGTGTTGAACGAAAGTGCTGTGCAGCCCATTGACAGGAAGAGGCAACTCCCAACGTTTAAAAATAGCTTATGAATCAAATATTCAGAATTCTCTCAGTGGCAGCGGGGGGATGGAGGGCTGAAGAGTACTAGAGTTCAATTAGATGCCAATGCACAGTTAGGAAAGACGAAGGGGGGAAGGGAGGGGGGGGAATAAAGTTGTTTAGATTAATATTACAATTACGTAGTGTTACATAATGCCTTGAGGAGTTTAAAAATAAAGGAAAAAAAGAAAAAAAACTCTCTGGCTTAAATATCTCAAAACTAGTATATATTGCGTTGATAGGATTGAGAAGAAGACGAAGAAAAAATGTATGAATGCTATTCTTCAAATAGTAGCAGTTCATACTATATGGAATGAAAAGGTCTCTTGAAGTGTGTATAACGAATATTCAGATTTTTTGCAGAATGGAAAATAAAGTATGATGGAAAATGACTACTCTCCGCTCATGCTCTGATTTACACCAGAAAATGTTGGATCGAGATTCTCATTCTTTGTCATCTTAGAAGTAGGACTGGGACGGTAGGAGGTCTTGGACTATTTGGATTCTATAAAAATAGTTCCTCCCCGTATTGTAGATCAGGATATGATAAGTGAGTTAAAGAAGAGGGGCACACAAATGCAAAAACATTGGTTGAAGGCATGTTTGTAGTTCTGACTGGAAATGGCGTTATTAAGCTTTCACAGACAACTCTTTAAAAAAGAAGATGCATTAGTTAATGATGCAGATAAGAAAAATCACTGATTTGAGCAACCATGAATATGGCAAAGAAGGGATGGATACGTGCGGACAAAGAGAGATTTATTCATCAAGGAATCTGGGAAGTTCGCATGCCTGGCATGCGGTGTAGGGACAATTGGTACTAATCCATAAAGAATCCCTGTTCGTTTGAATTCAGCAATATATTCGATTCTGGTGACGATTGATGCTGGTCCGTACCAGAGGTTTCCTCAATGTTCAATTGGTTCGGAATTTCTGATCCTTTATTGTTTGTACCCCCTTCCGCTGGAAGTATTGTATCATCAAACATATTGTCAAAAAATAATAGATCTTCATGACTTTTATGGTTACCGTAGAAATTGTACATGTCGTGGCTATCATTGTGTGTACTACCTTCTTCCCCAAGTGTACTTGGGATCTCCGTTTCAAAGTTGAGTTTACTTTGGGCCTCTGTACTTAGTGGCCCTTCACCGCTTGATGGATGTTCTGAAGACATTTTACTTTTAGATTTCGTGAGCTTCGTCTCAGATAGATTGCTGGCTGCAGTTTCTGATCTTATGGAATGATGAGACTCGATTGAATGTGATGAATGGATTGAGTTCACTGAGTTGACAGAATTGATTTGGCTTCCAGGTTGCTCTACAGAGTTAGCATTAGTTTGGCTGTCGTTAATCGTTGCAGTCGATGCAGGGGTTGTGTTGGTAGACCTCAAAGATTGCTCTTTACCTCTTTCCATCTTAGAAGTTTTGATGAAAGACGAAGGAGTACCTTTAGACTCTGTAGAGGGATCCTGCTCAAAGAAAGATTCTGGAACGGTGGATAGTGGGCTCGAGAGGGTGGGCTTATTGGTAAAGTTTACCATGCTCATGTTATTAAAGATTATATTTGGAGTCGTAGCCGTTGAACCTTCATCCTGGCTGGCTGGTTGGATAGTTGATGTTGATTTTCGCAGGGTGGATATATCCGAACCAGATTGCTCATGTAAGATAGGTGTCGATTTTCTACGGATAGCTTTTTTACTGGTCGAAGTTCGCTTGGGACTGCTGGTACCACTGGTACTCTTTAAGATTGGTGAATTTGCAGTCTTCGGGGACATGCTGGTTGAAATTGAAGTTGCAGTTTTTTTGGCCCTTTGAACCATTGGATATGTATCTAGCGGTGTAGTCGCTGGGGGAACAGACCCAACATCGTGAATACTGCCTGTACTTGGGTAATCATGTGGTGACACTGTGTTCTTTTTTGAAGTACCCGCTGATGTAGGAATCGAAGTATCGTATTCTTCATTAGGCAAATCGTTGTTTTCGAATTGTCCAACAGAAGAAGGAGTTGCACTTTGGTTTACACTTGAGGTTAAGATGGGAGTTACGATCATAGTTTTCGGTGTTGTCACAGATTGTGAACTTGTTACCCGTTTTTTCTTGGTTGTCGACTGTGCACCAGGGGTTCTTACTTTACTTTTTGAGGTGGTACTACCCTTGGTTGTTCTTACAACTTTAGAAGAGTATGGAGTATCCCCACCTGTACTAGCAGGAGACCTGACACTTCCAGGATTTGAGTATAGTTCGTTAGGGTTCCCTAACGACGGTGAGTACATATTGTTGTGCTTCACCGACTGAGGACTACCATTATTGGTTGAGTTATTAGATCCCCCGCTGGAGACATCATTAGGTAGTTCAAAGTTATTGTCCGGACTACCATTCCCATTACCAGATGGGTGGTTCTCCTGTGAATGAGGACTATAACGCTTTACGGGGTTTTTCGGTATACTCTTCTTGATTTCCCTTGATCCATCTCTGCTGTTCTCTTCAGCTATCTCCTCCATGAGATTGTTACTATACTTATTGTTGTTCCCATCATCATAATTATTTACGGTCTCGTTATTACTGTTATTGTTTTTGTTGTTATCATTAATATTATAATTGGCATTACCACTATTCTCATTTATTCTGTTACCATCGTTGTTATCGTTATTGAATCTTCTGCTCTGATTGAACTGATTCATCATTAGTTCCATTTGTTTTGGATTGTTTGGCATTCCGTGCATTAGCCAATTGGGGCCATTTAGAGGCATTGCATGAGAGCTAGCCACTGGCATGGGGAACCCGCCCGCCATTGCATTCAGGTTCGACAGCTCGCCACTAGGCATTTGGGTTGGTCCACTAACGTAGGGCAGCTGGAACTCACTGCCATTGGTATTTGCTGCGTCATAGTATTGCTTCCCCATAAAATCGTTCATCTGCTGTGGGCTAAACATTACTGCAGCCGGACCAGCACCATTTCCGAGCCGGGCAGCATTGTCCTTGGCATTTCCCTGGCTGTCATTAGTACTGTGCGTGTTGGCACCGTTGTGAGCGGGTGTACTGCTGGGTTCCGATGGGTTTGCGGCCCTCCTCTGTTTCTTAAGCTGCGTCGGCAGCATTGATCTGTCCTCCTGAGCAGGGAACCCGCCGGCCGGCAGCGGCGTGGGCACCGCCGGCACCGACATGGCGCTGAAAATGTTTCCAGCACCTATCGGGAGGTTGGTTCTCGCATTGATATTGTGGTTGACATTCGCCAGCATCATGGCAAACATCATCGGGTCAACATCCTCGTGCTCGTACTCGCCTCTCTGCTCCGCAATGTGCTGCAGCCGCGCCGCGTGTATCGCAAGACTTCTATAAATGTGCTCCTGCCTCTGCTGCTGCAGCACCATCTTGAAATACGACTGCGCCGTCTCCGACCCGCCGCGGTTCGTGGTGGTGTTGAATATATCCCAGAAAACCTGCCACCACTCGTACAGAAACCCCTGCGGGGTCTCCACCACCTCGCGCTCGTCCCCCTCGCGCCCGTCCCCGCGCTCGCCAGCATCCTCCGCCCCGCGCTGCCGCTTCCCTAGCGTAGTGTTGCTCTCCTTCGCGAACGTCGCCGCCGTCTTGCTGAACTGCGACTTCTGCAGGAAGTCGAGAATGTACCTGTTCAGCTCCTCCTTCACCTCCGTGAAGCCTGCCTCAGCCGCAAACATGACTATGAAGTCTTCCTCTTGCTCTCCCCGAAAGTGTTACGTATATCTCTCGCCTGTGCCAGCACCGCTGAACTTATCTCCTGTTTGTTGTTTCCGCAGCACCCTTGAGGTTTGTGTTCTTATCTTCCCGCTGGAAGGGGGGAGGGTTTCGTGCTTTTGCCAATTGAAAAGCTCTTCCGTACTGTTTCGAGCGTGCTGCCAGCTTGGTCGACACACGAAGGGAGCCAAGCGTTGCCAAAGCAAGTCGGGGGAGGTTTATATAAAGGATTTACATTGCGGCAGCCCAGCAACGCACCGCACTTCGGGCATCCTCCAGCTCGCTCTGCAGTGCAAAGCGGGCGAAAACAAGGAAAATGGGAGGCCTGGAAGGCACCAGCGCACACAGAACGCGCCGCAGGAGCAAAGGGCCGACGCCTGTCTCTGCGAGCTGTTCTGCGCCGTGCGGGTTTTGATTGTGCCCTCTCTCTCTGCCGTACGCAGTTATGTATGTCAGGTGATGCTACGTACGTGTGTATTTGTAGTGTGACTATACGTGTTCTGTGATGTGTCTGTGTGTGCGTATGAGCATCTACGAGTATGTGTGCATGTGCATCTGCAAGTGTATGTGCATCTACGAGTCATTTGCAAGTGAATGTGCATCTACGAGTGCATCTGCAAGTACATCGCGTGTACTTGCCTTTAGAAATGCTAAAGGTAGGGTAGAGGGGGATAAATAATTAAGGTACATTATAGGATATTTGACGTTACGTTTCTATGGAAGGGGGGGATTGATTTACTGGTCTAGGGTTTCTCTTTCGAACTCCTTGGTCATGTTTGCGCTGTCGATGGCGCCGCAGACCGTCTCGCACATGATACCTGTGACGAGGTAAGGGTCGATGTTGGAGGCTGGTCTACGGTCCTCGAAGTAGCCGCAGCCCTCCTTGGCGACCTGTCTGGGTATCCTGATGGAGGCGCCTCTGTTGGCGACGCCGGAGGAGAAGGAGGTCATGGAGGCGGTCTCGTGTCTGCCGGTGAGTCTCTGCTCGTTGTCTGCGCCGTACAGCTTGATGTGTTCTAGGTGTCTCTTGGAGAGCTGTTCTAGCGCGCGCTCGATGGCCTTCATGCCGCCTGGCTGTCTCATCTCCCTGGTGGAGACGTTGGTATGGCAGCCTGCGCCATTCCAGTCGCCCTTCAAGGGTTTAGGGTGGAAGGAGATCTTGACGCCGAACTCCTCGGCGACTCTGTGGAGGTAGTAGCGCGCGATCCAGAGCTGGTCGCCCATGGTGATGCCCTCGCATGGGCCGACCTGGAACTCCCACTGCGAAGGCATGACCTCGGCGTTGATCCCGGAGATGTTGATGCCCGCGTACAGGCACGCCCTGTAGTGCGCCTCGATAACGTCTCTGGCGTACACCTTCCCGGCACCGACACCGCAGTAGTAGGGGCCCTGGGGCGCAGGGTACCCGCCCTTAGGCCATGCGTAGACGTTGTCGTACATGTCGAACAGCGTGTACTCCTGCTCCAGCCCGAACCAGATCTCCTCGTCCTTGTGCGCCTGGAACAGCTTGTTCGCCTCGTGTCTGTGGTTGAACTTGTTGGGCGTGCCGTCGTTGTTGAAACACTCCGCGAGCACGGTGATGTTGTCCCCTCTGCGGAACGGGTCCGGGTAGAACGCGACCGGCTTCAGGTATATGTCCGAGTCGTACCCGGGCGCCTGGTTCGTCGACGAGCCGTCGAAGTTCCACTCCGGCAGCTGCTCGATCGACGTGATCTTCTTCCCCAGCGTCCGCGCCTTGGAACGCAGGTTCCCCGTGCCGTCCACCCACACGTACTCCGCGATGACCTTCCCGTTCTGGGGCAGATCAAGATACTTCTGCAAAATCTGCGTCTTCTCAATGCTGTGCTCGTGCATTCTTTCCCGTCTAGTCTACTGTTGTGTTTTTGTTGTGTTGTTCTTTGTGGTAGTCCTCTAAACATTGGAGAAGATGGCATCCCTTCAATACCCTGCCTTATATAGACTTTTTTTTTTTCACTCGACGCAGCGCAAGCCTCCCCCCCAGGTCCTTTGCGCATTGGGGCCACTATCAGTGACCCAATGACTCAGTGGGCCCGCAGCATCGAGTTGTGTGCGTCCTCCCCCCCCCCAGCTGCGGGCACTGCTCTGCCATCACTCACACACCGCCTCTTTCTT
>JAJLUB010000088.1:0-54959 GCA_030564085.1 Nakaseomyces uthaithaninus
CCGGCGCGCTGCCTGCGCGCCTGCGCCCCCGTCGCCACCGCAGCCCACCTGCGCCACGCGTTCGCGCTGCTCGTCTGCTACAACGTCGCGGCCGCGGCCCTGCGCCTCGCGTCCCGCCGCACCTCCCACGGCCTCGCGCTCAGCAACAGACAGCGCGCGCTGCTCGGGCTCCCGGAGGCCGCCGCTAACACGACAACGACCGCGGCCACGACCGCTAACGCTGCTAACCCTGCTAACACCACGACCGCTACTGCGACAAACACCCCCGCCCCGCCGTACCTGTTCAGGACACTGGAGTCCCCGCGCAAGGACGGCGGCAGCGCCCGCAGCGCGCCGCACAAAAGCGTGACCTTCAACACTCCGCACGACACGGGGAGTGCCGCTGGCAGTGCCACCGCCAGTGCTGGCGGGTATATACCGAGCAACAAGTACGCGTACATGATGAACACGCCGAGCCCGCGGAAGTACTGAGCCTATTGAAATACAGAACTTTTATGTGCAGTGTATAGATATATGTAGCGCATAGATATATGTAGTGTGTATAGATAATATCATGTGTTTTTGTTGTTGGGGCTCTACCAGTCCGGGAAGAGGTAGCGCAGCTTCTGCAAGGTGTCCTGGGACAGGCCGGAGGGCTTGGTGGAGATGGACATCTTGACGGAGCCGCGGAGGCCGTCGCCGGTGCGCATGAACTCGGGCAGCTCGCGGGCCATGGCGGCGACGACGCAGGAGGCGAGCGCGTTGGCGTTGCTGCCGTTGTTCTGGAGGTGTCCGAGCACGGCCTCGACGGTGACGGGCTCCTCGTGCTCCTTCCACGCGTCGTAGTCAGTGGACATGCACACCATCTGGTAGGGCAGCTCGCACTCGCGCGCCAGCTTCGCCTCGGGGATCACACTCATGTTGATCACGTCGCCGCCGAGCAGGCGGTACATGCGCGACTCAGCACGCGTAGAGAACTGCGGGCCCTCCATGCACACCACCGTCAGGTCCTTGTTGAAGTGCAGCTCGCAGTGCTCCGGCCCGTTGCGCAGCTCCCCGCGGAACTGGTACACGTAGCGCGCGAACGCGTGCGAGAACGGGTCCCCGAACGCGACGTGGCCCACGAGCCCCGCGTCGTTGTAGTACGACGACTCGCGGATGCCCTTCGTGCGGTCGATGATCTGCTGCGGCAGCACGAAGTCCCGCGGCCGGATGTGGTGCTGCAGCGAGCCCACCGCGCTGAACGACAGCACCGCCTTGCACCCCAGGTGCTTCAGCGCCGCCATGTTCGCGCGGAACGGCACCTGCGTCGGCGGGTACTCGTGGTGCAGCCCGTGCCGCGCAATGAACGCCACGTGGAACTCCCGCACAGGCTTTGCCGCCCCGGCCTCAGCCTCCACCTCGGCCTCGATCTCCGCCGACACCTTCGAGACCGTCACCGGCGAGGACGTGGCCCCCCACGGCGTCTCCACGGGCGGCAGCACCGCGATGGGCTCCAGGCACGCCAGGTTGTACAGCCCCGTGCCGCCGATGATCCCCAGGTCGATCTCCCCGTCAAATTGCGTAGGCAGCGTCATTTGTCTGTGCTGTGCTGTGCTGTGCTGTGTGTACTGTGTGTCCGTGGTATGCCCGCTGTTTCTCCGTGTGGCTGTGTCCTTTTGTAGCTCTGCTCCCCCGCCCTCGGCCCGCCCTCGCCCGGGCGCATTCCGGGAAAAATTTTTTCTCTTCTCGCCCTTGCACCCACACACCCCGGGAAAAGACACACATACTGGGTGTCCGGGTGAGCACGCACAGAGACGTGCGCATACAGACGTGCGTATATATTGTATTATATTTTATAATTATATATTATATTTTATAATTATATAATATATTTTATATATCATTTAATATTATTAATATTTTAATTGATGTAATTATGTATTACTAGTTTATATTAATATAATTTAAAAATGAAATATTATTATTTGTTGTATTAGGCACTTGAACCCCAAAACCTTTCGATTACAAAACAAATGCTAATATTCTAAATTATCAACTTTTGGTAATAGATTTAATTATTTTGGATTATTAATTTTAGTTTTATTATTAATTAATAAACTAATACCTTTATTAGTACTAATATAATTTAAGAAATCATTTCTTCACATGGCACAAGAATAATACTTGCTAGTTATTAATGGATAAAAGAACAACTACAGGTAAAATATTGTCTTGAATCAATTTTTGTTGACTAAGAATGCTTAATTGAATTCTATTATTATGAATATGTGGTTTAATAGCTAAACCTAATTCTATAATAATATTATCAATACAAACTTTAGTATCCAGCCGTGTGTACACACACACACACACACACACACACACACACACACACACACACACACACACACACACAGAGCAACACGGCAGTGCGAGCACCGCCGTGTGTAGCTCCTGCCCCCCCACCCCCACCAGCACACCACGCAAGCGCGCACTTCGTTCCGGGGTGCCGCACTTCGTGCACGCTGCGATGTCACGAGGTCCTCGCGAGAGCCCCAGAACATGGAGAGAGCGTACACACAGAGCGTACACACACAGAGGAGACAGAGCGTACACACAGCGTGCACAGAGAGGACGCCCGCGGGGACGGGGGAAGGGGCACTGGCGAGTTGGGCACAGCTGAGGTATAAGCATTTCGCATATCGCAGGTACAAAAGGTGCTCTCTACCGTGTGAGCATAGTTCCCCCTGCAGATAGACAACCACACCCGGGAACTCACACACACACACACAGATGCCAAGAGACAGGAAGCGGGATTCCCGCCACGGGCACGACGGGACGCCGGAGGACGGCTCCCGCAGGAACAGCGCCATGAGCGTCTACGGCCTCTCCCGCACCCGCAGCCGCGACAGCCTCGCCTCAGTGCACTCCAACACAGACTCCCGCGGGCCCGCAAAACAGAAGAAGAGCCCCTTCTCCCTCAAACGCACCCTGAGCAACCTCTCAATGACAAACATGCTGCAGCAGCAGGCACCCTCCAGTCTCCAGAACATGGCGTTCGAGGAGGACGACATAGACAACAAGATAGAGGCCGTGACCAGCGGCATCGCAGGCAGCCTCGCGGGCGACACGGACAGCGTCGGGTCCACTGACAGCGGCCGCCCGCTTAACATGCGCACCGTGAGCCACAACGACCACGAACACCACCACAGACACCAGCCACCCACACAGCGGAAGTACTCCTTCGCCGAAAACCTCTTCAAACGGCTCTCCACCTCCTCGGGACCGAAGCAGAACCACCAGCTCCTCAACAGACGCACAGCCGGACTGTCGTCTACACTGCCGGCCGACACCATCTCGGAGGTCCCCGCCGAGCAGCTGCCGCTCGCCGCCAGCACAGCAGCGCCACAGGAGAACGGCGCAGAGACATTCAGACACAAGATGCAGCAACTCGTCCGCGGACACAACGCCTCCCAGGGCAGCATAGCGGACCACCTCCCCAGAGTCTCCAGCCACCTCACACACCCTCGGGACGGCGCACTGGACGGCGCACGGGACAAGGGCCGCTCAGAGACCTCCAGCATCCACAGCAACGGCGCTACGAGGAAGCGCGGGTTCCTGTCCTCCGTCTCCACAGCAAGCAGCAGGCGCGGCTCCACGGTAAGCTCCGTGCTCACAAATGACAACAGATGCTCCGCCATCGACCACCAGCAAAAGAGTCCCGACAGAGACGGCACCAAACACGCTGCCGCGGGTCCAGCTGCCGCGCAGGCGCTCGACTCACTCGCCCCAGTACGGGCTAACTCCATATCCATATCCGGCATCCGCCAGAAGCCCAACATGAAAACAGAAGGGATTCCCAATATGGTGGAGGCGCGCTTCGACGATTCCATACTGAGCGGAATTTCAAAGCACAACCAGAGCGTGAAGGAGAAGACCCCACCCGCCAACGAAGACACAGCCACTATCGCCGGGCAAGTGAGCCCGACGGAGCCAGTACCAGTAGCGCCCGAAGACGGCACACACGCTGAACAGCCCGGCCTGTTCCCACTCGACACAAACCTGGACGACATGGCGGAAATCACGAAAGCGATGGACCCAAGTGTGAAGCCGTCGGAACCCATATCCAGATCGAACACGTTCATCTCAGGCCCAAAGAAATCTCACTCCATAGCGGACATTCCAAACTGGGTCTCCAATGAGGTAAATGCAAAAACAGATGATGACGCAGACCAGTGGGTAGCTCCGGAAAGTTGGGATGTTGAAGTAACGGCAAAGGGTGCAACAGGTAAGCACATGGAAAACGAGGAAGAATTGTTTGATTCCATTCTTTCGCCGGAAGAAGTTATGAAGGCTAATGAACAGAGACAGCGCAGAAGTAAGAGCAACAGTAAGTCCACTAAGGGCAGACAGTTAGAAGATAGCTCCGGTAAGAAACCATTATCGATGAAATCTATGGTAAGAATAAAAAACTCCTTATTCATGAGTCCAGGAAGTAGCGATGTGAACGACAATGACATGCTTCTGTCTAAGAAAAACGGTATCAATTTCAACTCTAATCTAGGTGTTGCAAAGACTAGGCAGGGCTCAACAGACTCTAATGCCTCAGTCATCTCACCTACCGACTCCTTGAATTCGAACGAAGGTAGTTCTATTTCTACTGCTTCTTTTAGTGATGAGTTAGTTCAGTTAGACGACACTGATAATGAAGAAAGTAATGATCAAGAAGTTGGACCAAAGACTAAGATACGTAGCAATACACACAATTCCTCATCCAATGATTTGTTTAATAGCCGAGACAATAGCGTGGATATCAGCGATGGAAACGACACACAGGCCACAGAGCTTGATGATGAAAGACACGATAATGTGGAATACGAACTGGAAAGATATTACAAGGATGTAAGCGATCTTGATTCTAAAAGGCACTATGCCATTCGTATTTTCAACACCGATGACACCTTCACTACATTGTCATGTACCCCAGGAACAACAGTAGATGAAATGATTCCAGCATTGAAGCGGAAGTTCAACATCACTACACAAGGTAACTTTCAAATATCATTGAAGGTTGGTAAACTCTCTAAAATTTTACGGCCTGTCTCAAAACCCATTCTAATTGAAAGAAAACTACTCTTACTGAATGGCTACAGGAAATCGGATCCACTCCATATCATGGGTATTGAAGATTTAAGTTTTGTTTTCAAGTTTCTTTTTCATCCAGTGACTCCTTCTCACTTCACACCAGAACAAGAACAAAGATTAATGAGAAGTGAATTTGTACATGTGGATCTCAGAAATATGGACTTGACAACACCCCCTATCATTTTCTATCAACACACAGCCGAAATCGAAAGTTTGGACGTGTCTAACAATGCAAATATATTTTTACCATTAGAGTTTATTGAAAGTGCTATTAAACTTCTCAGTTTGCGTATGGTTAACATTAGGGCATCAAGATTTCCAGCAAATATCACAGAGGCTTACAAATTAGTATCATTGGAGCTACAAAGAAATTTTATCAGAAAGGTGCCCAATTCAATATCGAAGTTGGTTAATTTAACTATATTAAATTTACAATGTAATGGTTTGGATAAATTACCCAGCGGATTTGCCCAGCTCAAAAATCTTCAATTGCTAGACTTATCATCTAATAGATTTGTTCATTACCCAGAGGTGATTAACTTTTGTACCAACTTGTTACAAGTTGATCTATCTTATAACAAAATTCATAGACTCCCAAAGAGTTGCCGTCAATTGGTGAAGCTAGCTAAAATGAATCTTTCGCATAATAAATTGACAAATGTGGGTGACTTATCAGAAATGAAAAATTTGAGAACTTTAAACTTGAGATTCAACAGAATAAGTTCCATTAATACTAATGCTCCAAACCTACAAAACCTCTTCTTAACAGATAACAGAATCTCCAATTTTGATGAAAACTTACCAAAATTGAGAGCTTTAGAAATCCAAGAAAATCCAATCACTTCCATTTCGTTTAAGGAATACCCAATGAACATGACGAGTTTGTCGCTAAATAAAGCCAAATTGGCAAGCATACCTGGAGAAATATTCAACAAACTATTGAGGTTAGAAAAGCTAGAGTTGAATGAGAATAATCTAACAAGACTCCCAAGCGAAATCTCTTTACTTTCAAAATTGGTCTACTTATCGGCAGCCAGAAATAAATTAGAAGGTATCCCAGAAGAATTTTCGAAGCTAAAGAGTCTGAGATCCTTGGACATACACTCAAATAACATCCGGGACTTTTTCACTGGAATGGAAGATATTGAACTGACTTATCTGAACATATCTTCCAATGTTTTTTCTTTCGAAAATCTAAACCAAATATTTTATATGCAATTTTCAAATGAATCGAAATTGGCTAAAAGTCTAATGTTTTTTGTCGGTGCCGATAATCAATTTGATGATGAGGCCTGGCCTCTTTTCAATTGCTTCACTAACTTGAAGCTATTAAATCTCTCTTATAACAACCTTCAGGATATTTCGAAAATGAAATTGGAGAACCTCACAGAAATATTTTTATCAGGTAACAAAATCAACACACTACCAGGTGATACTGTCTCAAGATGGAAATTTGTGAAAACTTTGATGTTAAATGGTAATCAACTGTTATCGTTGCCATCGGAACTATCACAATTACCTCAGTTGACTGTATTGGACATTGGTTCGAACCAATTAAAATACAATATTTCCAATTTCCATTATGACTGGAACTGGAGGGGTAACAAAGATTTGAAATATTTGAATTTCTCTGGAAATAGAAGATTTGAAATAAGATCATTTGTGAATCAAGAACTACAGACTGATTTGTCTGATCTTAATGTATTACCTCAGCTAAAGGTGTTAGGTTTAATGGATGTCACTCTAAATACCACCCTAGTTCCCGATGAGAATATTAACTTTCGTTTAAGGACAACTGCATCAATTATCAACGGTATGAATTATGGTGTAGCAGATACATTGGGTCAAAGGGATTATGTGTCTTCCAGGGACGTCACATTTGAAAGATTCAGAGGTCACGACAATGAATGCTTGATTTGTTTGCATGACAGTAAAAACCAGAACTCAGATTATGGATATAACATTTCCAGAATTGTTCGTGATATTTATGACAAAATCTTAATTAGGCAGTTAGAAAAGTTTGGCGATTCTAATGATGACGAAATCAAAAAGGCTTTACGTTTTAGTTTTTTGCAATTGAACAAAGAAATCAATGGTATGCTAAACTCTGTTGACAATGGTGCAAACATTGATAACCTTACCTCAGCAGATTTATTGAGTGGTGCATGCTCTACGGTTATATATATGAAAGGATCTAAAATGTATGCTGCTAATCTCGGTGATTGTATGGCAGTTTTATCCAAAAATAATGGTGACCACTTAAAATTGACAAAGCAGCACGTTCCAACAAAAAGAGAAGAATATGAAAGAATTAGAATTTCTGGAGGGTATGTCAACAATGGTAAACTTGACGGTGTAGTAGATGTTTCCAGAGCGGTCGGTTTCTTTGATTTACTCCCACATATTCATGCATCACCTGATATTTCTGTTGTTAATATTACGAAGGCAGATGAAATGCTAATAATTGGTACTCATAAATTATGGGAATATATGGATATCGAGACCGCATGTGATATTGCTAGAGAACATATTTCGGAACCCATGCTTGCTGCTGAAGAACTGAAGGACCATGCTATAGCCTACGGTTGCTCAGAGAACATCACAATTTTATGTCTAACACTTTCAAAGAATGCAGCTCAAGAGAGCAGATTTACATTGAATAGGTCTGCTTTGCTAAATAAGCGTAGTACCGTTGAGGATACGACATTGAGAAGACTGCAACCAGAGATTGCGCCACCTACTGGTAATTTGGCGGTAGTTTTTACTGATATAAAAAACTCTACTGTTCTATGGGAGTTATTCCCAAATGCTATGCGAACCGCCATCAAAACGCATAATGATATTATGCGTCGTCTGCTTCGTATCTATGGTGGTTATGAAGTCAAAACAGAAGGTGACGCTTTTATGGTGACCTTTCCCACCCCAATTAGTGCTTTAGTTTGGTGTATCAGTGTCCAGTTAAAACTTCTGGATGCACAATGGCCAGAAGAGATTACATCAATCCAAGATGGATGCCTGGTCACAGATAGGAATGGGACCAAAATATATTACGGGTTATCTGTTCGGATGGGTATGCACTGGGGCTGTCCAGTACCGGAACTAGATCTTGTTACTCAAAGAATGGATTATCTAGGTCCAGTTGTTAACAAGGCGGCTAGAGTTTCAGGTATTGCTGACGGTGGTCAAATTACATTATCGAGCGATTTCGTCTCGGAATTTAATAAAATAATGAAATTCCACGACAGTGTAGTTAAAGACAAAAAACCTTTGAAAGATGTATATGGGGAAGAAATTATTGGAGAAGTCCTAGAGAGAGAAATTGCTATGTTAGAAGGAATTGGCTGGTCGTTCTTTGATTATGGTGAACAAAAACTAAAAGGTCTAGAAACAAAAGAGTTCATTACAATTGTGTATCCAAAGTCACTTGCTTCTCGTCACGAGTTCATTACCGAAGAGGAGCAAGCCAAGGTTGTCAATTTGGACTACTTGCTATCTTTGAGACAAGTTGCTAATAAATTAGAAGGTGTTTTATCCGCTGTTGGGGGCGGTTTCCTAGAAGTAGACTCAAAACAGAGAGATTACCATACCGTCATTGATAGTTCGTTGAAGGGTATCGTTTCAACCACCATGTCAGACAAGGAACTAATAATATTTTTTGATCACTTAGTGACTAGAATAGAGACTATAGTGGCAGCCTTGCAACTAAGAGAACGGATCTCCAATGGTCTAGACATTTGCCAACACCATAACTTCTGTCTGCCGCAAAAGGGCATTTTTGAAATTCTGGATGAAGCTTTCAAGCTAATGGGGAAACCTTATGCACCAATAGATAAAAAATAGAAAAGAGAGCAAGGCGCGCTTCCATGAACATTCTACATAGTTGGCACTTTCAGGATATTCTTTATCATTTACGTTCTACGTATATAATGTTTTAATCGAATATTGAAGTTCAGTTTATAAAACAATCTTTTTGGGTGAGATTTATGATCACACAATCCGAACAGGTGTTCTTACTACAAGTCGACTCTACTTGCGCCTCTTACACCAAAAATAAACTACTATTTTTGCATTAAATTTTAAAAGCTTATACTATATATGCAGGGGCTTATGCAATGTGTATGTTTTGTTTTTCTTTCTTGTTTGATCACACAATTTGATATGATACGCGGTACATTTATATTACATCGATCAGAAGTTTTGCATGCCGCAAAAATATAACTACTTCTGACTCTCCAGATCACGCATCTCAACAGCCGGTGTGGGCGTGCTCGCCAGCTCGGTATCAACCAGGCCCTCGAAAAATGTATCCCTCAGCTCTCTCCATCTCGTAGTCCAGGTGCCCAAAAACACCAGGATCAGCGACGAGAGCACCTGCAGGACAAACCACGACAGCGAGGGAACCGTCCCGGTATGCACACACACCACGACGAGGTTGATGGCGTGGATCGTAATGGCGAAGTCCCAGGCCAGCTTGCTCCGCTCCACGATGACTGTCAGGAATATGACACATATCAGCGAGTCCGTCAGCCACAGCAGCGACAGCGAAAGCCCCAACGCATTCGTGAACTCAATGTACTTCCACGACACCAGCCAGCTGAGCACCTCCGGCTTGTGACCGGCAACCGTAGCCCACCCGTAGAACAGCACACACGCCGTGGCATAATAGAACAGCTGCAACAGCAGTATCTGCAGCGCAATCTTCCCAGGGGACATGGAGTCCTGCTTGAAGAGCTCCGACGGCCGCAGCTCCTGCGGTAGCCTCATATACCTCCGAACACTAACCATTAAAGCAACAATTCACAACGAAACAAATCACCAATCTGCTTTTGGAGCAAGTACAGCCCTTTATTTTCTATTTTTTTTTTGGTTCTTGGCTTTCTCGTCCACCTAGTTGCTGTTGCTTATTACCAGGGACCCAGCAAAAGAGAACCGTCTCTAAAACACCGAACACCCTCCCAGCACCTCCCACACCGGCTTCCAAGGTGGGCCAGGTTCACACGCCCCAGCTGCCCTCGCTAGACAACCCAGGGCCTTCCCAACCTGGCCCACCTTGGGGCCCTCACCCAAGGAGAAGGACCCACAGAATATCCAAGTCACGTGCCATAAATGCGGTGCATGGGTGTACACCCGTTCCTTCCTCTCCCACCACCCCCACACCACACGCTAACCCACCGCGACCCGTCTTTTTTCTTTCTTTTTTTTCTCGGTGCTCAGCTGAAAAATTTTTTTTTTTGCCAAAATTTGCCAAAATAATGCGATGAGCTCATCGCAACGGGCTGTGATGTGCGATGAGCTAGCGCAAGGTATACTGGGTTGGGGGGAGCACTGACGGGGGTCAATTTGCTATTTGTTTGGCTCGAACTTGTGGGGATTTGAAGAGAGTGTGTGTGTGGATAGATAGAGGAACAATTTGCGAGACAGCAGGGGGAGCAATAAGTGGGTAAATTGAGTGATGAGCAGTTATAAGGATTTGGACTTTGTTCCGACTATCAGCGACGAGGAGGACGTTCCTGACCTCGATGTGAGCGACGAGGAGGTTGAGGAGAAGCGGACGCGGAAGGCGGAGCGTGGGGAGGAAGGGGAGATGTCCAGCGGGTTTGTGTTCAGTGAGGATAACGATGTGACGGCGTTCGACGGGTGGGAGTTCCTGGGGGACGAGAAGGACGAGGACAAGAAGGACGTGGACCTGGACAAGATCATAAGGAAGAAGGGTGGGCTTGTGGGGCTGGCGCACGTGGAGAACGAGGAAGAAGAGAGTGAGGAGGACGAAAGTGACGGCGCGCAGGAGGGGAGCGACGATGAAGAGCTGGCCATGGATGGTTTTGGTATGGGCGCGCAGCAGCCAAAGGACGAGGGCGAGGAGGAGGAGGAGGACGAGGAAGAAGAGGAAGAGAGCGATGATTCTGAGGACCAGCGTGAAATGGATGTCTCGTCCGATGAGGGAGAGACAAAGGTTGAGGAGGACACTGTGGAGGAGATGGCAGCCTTTTATGCCCCCGATACCGAGGCAGAAGAGGCCAAAAAGCAGGTGCACACCAGTTTCAACACTCTGTCACTGTCGAGACCTATTCTCAAAGGTCTTTCGAATCTGGGCTACACCAAGCCCTCTCCCATTCAAAGTGCGACGATTCCAATTGCATTGCTAGGCAAAGACATAATTGCCGGTGCTGTCACAGGTTCTGGTAAAACCGCTGCCTTTATGATTCCAATCATCGAACGTTTGCTGTACAAGCCTGCTAAGGTGGCCTCCACGAGAGTCATCGTCCTTACCCCAACCCGTGAACTGGCAATCCAAATTGCAGATGTTGCCAAGAAGATAGGGCAATTTGTCAGCGGTCTGACCTTCGGTTTAGCGGTTGGTGGTCTTAACCTGAGACAACAGGAGCAGATGCTGAAGTTGAGACCAGATATTGTCATTGCCACTCCTGGTAGATTTATTGACCATATCAGAAACTCAGCCAGTTTCAATGTCGACTCTGTAGAGGTTCTGGTGATGGATGAAGCCGACAGAATGCTGGAGGACGGTTTCCAGGACGAACTGAACGAAATCATGTCATTGCTACCAACGAAGAGACAAACCCTACTATTCTCTGCCACCATGAACTCAAGAATCAAACATTTGATCTCGCTGTCTCTGAAGAAGCCTGTGAGGATCATGATCGACCCTCCAAAGCAAGCTGCCACTAAGCTTACTCAAGAGTTTGTGCGTATCCGTAAGAGAGACCATCTAAAACCTGCATTGTTGTTCAACTTGATCAGAAAACTCGATCCTAATGGCCAGAAGAGGATTGTGGTGTTTGTGGCAAGAAAGGATATGGCCCACAAGCTGAGAATCATCATGGGGTTGTTAGGTATGCCAATTGCTGAACTGCATGGTTCATTGACACAGGAACAGCGTCTAGACTCGGTGAATAAATTCAAGTCCCTACAAGTGCCGGTCTTGGTCTGTACCGATTTGGCATCGAGAGGTCTGGATATTCCTAAGATTGAAGTCGTTATCAACTACGATATGCCAAAGAGCTACGAAATCTACCTGCACAGAGTCGGTAGAACCGCCAGAGCGGGCAGAGAAGGTCGTTCTATTACATTCGTCGGCGAATCCTCCGCGGAAAGAAGCATTGTGAAGGATGCCATTAAAGGTGTTCAGGACAATGAAACCACTGGCGGAAAAGCTGTCGGTAGAAATGTTGACTGGAACCAAGTCGAAGAAACCAATAAGCTTGTTGAAAAAATGGACGATACCATCGATGAGGTTCTGCAAGAAGAGAAAGAGGAGAAGGAGATATTGCGAGCTGAAATGGAATTGAAGAAAGGTGAAAACCTACTCAAACACAAAAATGAAATCCAGTCCAGACCCAAGAGGACCTGGTTCCAATCAGAGCAGGAAAAGAAGAACTCCAAGCTTCTCGGAGCTTTATCAAAGACAAAGAAGGGCATGAACAGCAAAAAGAGAAAGCGTCAAGAGGCCATGGATGATGGACACAAGAGATCATACAAGAAAACAAAGAACGACCGTGTTACTGACCAGGAGCGGTCCTACAAGAAGCAAAACAAGAAGGGAGACAAGAAGAAGAAGGGAAAGAAATGAACTGACACAAACGTACTGGAGGATGGGAATATCAGTAAATAACAACTAGCATAGAAACCAAAAACTAATCATTTGCATCGTGATAGAAGAAAAATATATGTATAATATTCAAACAAAAAATGAACTTGACGTTTATATTAGCCACATTATATAGAGTTTACCCTACATAATGGCTCTTCTCACGGGGAGTCGATCAAGGACTGAAGACTCATATACGAATGTGAGTACATATATGTCTAATGGTCTGGTATGCTAAACCAACGTGGAAATACATTTATCATAACGGTTACTGTATCTGCTAATACCTTGTTTAGCGTCACCTATAAACTGTCTAATAATTTCCAGAAACGATGGCTTTGGGAGGAAGAACGTTCAGGTCGAAGAGACAACAGCTTGCCTATGAAAAGAGCTTTGCTGGGAAGTACCAGCGAATGATGGCAAAGAATCCATTCATATTCTTCGGACTCCCGTTCTGTGGTATGATGGTGCTAGGCTCATATTGGCTAGCGGGTATCTCACAGGTTAAGTTTGACCGTGACGACCAAAAGGTGCAGGAAATGAACGAGGAGGAAGTACTAAAGATGAGAAATAGCAGGAGAGAGTTTGACATTAAAGAAGAATACTACAGATTACAGGGTCTCTCCGAAGAAGAATGGGAACCCAAACGGGTAGAGCGTTTCAAAGGTGAATCAGATAACATATTCTAAGTCGTACTTTGTAAATAGGCTACGTTTTTTTAATCATGATAATTTCAATGAAATCGGTAATCACAACAGATCAAAACAAATGACATTATACCAAAATCAGCCATGGTAGAGGTATACTATATATATATATATATATATATATATACATACATGTAGAGTGTAATCCAAACAAACATAATAATGAATCTACAATGGAACGTGGTGCTTTCTCAAATTTACATGAAGTGCTTGCTCATCGCGTAGTATCATACATTTCATTTTTTTTTTTCAATTTTTTGTCAAAATGGCTTAAATGAACTAATTGACAATGCAGATATGTGATCAAGATCTTCAATCAAGGCAGAGTTTGCAGTATAAACAGCAGGTTTCGTGAGCCATTGGACCACTGCTCTGTACACTACTGATCTGACATGAGTGTTTCCGAGTTTGCCGACTCTCAAAGAACCCATTACATCACTCGACCAAAATATAATGTGGAAGACTATTTACCTGATGAGAACGACTTGGACACCATCCCTTTTGTGAGATTGTTGGATGGTAATGAGCAGGATGTAGCTATGCTCAAAAGGTGGGATTTGTACCACTCACTGTACTCGAATTTCCACAACAAAGTAGATGACATCATCAACAACATCGAAACAGATCTTATTGAGGAGGTTATGGGTGTCCTACGTGATGGGCCGGAGAAGGATTACAACTACGGAAAACCCTGTTTTAACACACTATTTTTATTGGGTTCTGATAGTTCGTTAACGGTGGAACTACCAAACGATGATCCCGATGTGTTGGATGTTTTGATTGAACTTACTCCCAAAGAATCGCCGAACGTGAGAATGATGCTTCGAAGATCGATGTTCAAACTTGTACAGACTGCAGATACGTTTCTATTCAGCAAAGGGAGTGTGAAAAGAGAATCAAGGGGAATGAGTGATGATGAAGACGAAAAAAACATCGGTTTGGAGATAGCCTCCGATAAAATCACATATGATTTAACTCTATTGGAAAACTTTTATGACCTATTCGGTAAAAAGTTGAACCTTGTATTCAACTTTAAAGATGTAGATTCAATGGGTGCCATCATCCTAGATGATTTTGTGGAGTTGCTGAATACTGCATTGAAAAATGAGCATGTGAAGATTAGCTTGATATTCAACATCAATACCAATCTCTCAAATTTTGCCAAAAATTTCAGACAGTCTACAATTCGATTATTAAGATGGAAGTACCATAAAATCGATGTCTCTAGTAACAAAGGTTATAAATACGGAAACAGGATCTTTCAAAGTTTCTTAGATACTGTGGATGGTAAGTTGAATCTTTCTGATAGATTTGTTGACTTTATCATTGAAAAGATGGGTAACAACTCTAATCACAACTTACAATTAATGACCAAAATTCTAGACTATGCATTAATGTCGTACTTTTATGAAAACCCATTCTCCGTTTACATCGACCCTGTAAATATCGATTATCTGGATGATCACTATTTGAATAAACTAGTGAAATGCCCCACATTCATGTTTTTTATTGAAGGGCTGATAAAGTCAAATACTAGTTCTGCGGAAATATTGTCATTACTTGATAACACGGATAGCTCGCTGGTCAACTTCTTTGTCGAGTTTCTAGTCCGGGAGAATCCAATCAACAAGCACGCAAAGTATGTCGCAACTTTCCTTGAGGAAGAACTAGGCATCAAAAACTATAATCTAATTGAGCTCTACTACAATCTGCTGCAAGGTAAGCTAGCCAAGTATTTATCGAGATGGAACTCATGTAAAGAACACATCTCCAAACTTGATTTTGAACCCATAGACACATTATTCCAGGAACTTTTCACTCTTGATCATAGTAATGGGTCACTTTCTCAGTCCCTATTCCCACTCTACAGAACAAATGTCGAAAATAATCTGTTGAACTGGGAGCAAGTCATGCCCGTTAATCAAACAAAACAAACCAAATTACCAAGTTTACGCAAGTTGAACGAGACGACAAGTCCAATAGTGTGTCACATGTTCAAACTCTACCGAGAGGCCAACCAGCAAATAAACACATATGATTTCTATACTGTGTTTAAGGAGACTCTTCCACAGCAAGAGATTATGGATTACTTAGAGGACTCGGCCAAGACCGACGAGAGACTCAGCGACATGCTAGAGAAACCAGACGCCTTCGACAAAGTTGCATTGATCTTGTTCATGCAGGCACTCTTCGACCTTGAACTAATAGGTATCATAAAGCCAGTCGGGAAGGGATACGATGTGATAGAGAAGTGCATCTGGAGAGGCCTGTGAAATTATTCTATAAATATATGTATACATTCCTTACATATAATTTATGTCATTGTAACATTACCTTTAGCGACGCGCGAGTCGCTATTTTACCATTGAACTCCTTTGACAACTGCTAGCACTAAATAACGCAATACACTATTTGGTCCAGCAGTAGAAATGCAACATCAAATACCTACGACACTAGCCCGGGACAGTGGCACTAGCTTAAAATACACAGGACGTGCAAACACTACTGGTATTCTATTCTTTATTATGGCACGGGATTTGACACTACATACGATGTGAAACAGTGGCAAACTAGAAGTCAAGCGAGGGCCGGAAATGCAATAAGGGTTCCTGCAGCGTAAAGAGGAGGGCATATAGTACATTGCGGATTACAAAAGATATAGTATCCCACATCTACTGCTCTTTGCGTATTGTAATTGGGATTGAATTAATTCTTACTGGTTTATTGATTAATCTGGAGGATCCAACCCAGGATATAGTAAAGATAATTGGAAGACTTGCCGAAATGAACGGAATTCAGGTTGATATTAACGGGTTGAAAAAAGGTGAAGTGAGTCTTGGTACTTCCATTATGGCTGTTACATTTAAGGACGGTGTCATACTAGGTGCAGACTCGCGTACGACAACTGGTGCATACATTGCGAACCGTGTTACAGATAAGTTGACGAGGGTGCATGACAACGTCTGGTGTTGTAGGTCGGGTTCTGCAGCGGACACACAGGCTGTGGCGGACATGGTACAGTACTACCTTGATCTCTATGAGGGCCAATTCGGTGAGCCTGACACGTATACAGCAGCAAACATGTTTAAGAGTCTGTGCTACGAGAACAAGGACTACCTTACTGCAGGCATTATTGTAGCAGGATATGATGAGAAGAACAAAGGACAAGTTTACAGCATTCCACTGGGTGGGTCGATTCACAAACAGCCATATGCCATTGCCGGTTCTGGTTCCACGTTCATCTACGGTTACTGTGATAAAAATTTCAAGGAGAACATGACGAAGGAGGAGACTATTGATTTTATCAAGCACTCCCTGTCGCAGGCTATAAAGTGGGACGGTTCCTCGGGTGGTGTCATCAGAATGGTAGTCCTAACAGAGAATGGCCCTGAACGACTAATATTCTACCCAGAAGAGTACGAAAATTTGTAAAACACAATTATCAGTTTATATATATAGGTTTTATCATATTTTTTCTTCACCACATTATGTACAACAGCAAACAAGAATATCTAATACTTAGCGATATGAGATGCCTAAAGCAATCGATTAACACTGGTAATTGAACTATCGCCATTGGTTTTATTGTATTACATTGATGAGTTTACGTTAACCAATACTGTAGCTTCAGTCATTTCTCGATTGTGCATTTTTTTCATGTTTTGGTTACGAAACGGAACACTTTCCCCATTCTGCTAGAATGTAAACAAGGAAAAAACCGTGTTTCCCAGTGAGCTGAGGGGTGGTCATCAGCTTATAAATAGTTCAGTGCCATCTCTTTGATCTGCCTATTTGCTCTATACTTCCCAGAAAATCCATATCATTTCTGCAAGATATAGGGTACTGTAACTCTCATCCGTTTGCAATGTCAACCATTGACGAGGAGAGACAACCACTAAACCCAAGAGGATCAAGGTCCCAAGTACGCTACATTTCCATTCCATTAGCAAGAAATAACGATGCTGATGAATACGAGACTGCTCCGGAGGCGCAATCAATTCCTAGGAGAAAGTCTATTCTAGATCAACCTATTGGATCTTTCCGTGGTGTGAATTCGCTGTCTCGATTTGCTACTTCTTTGAGAAGAGCTAACTCCTTCAGAAATATCGACGTGAGACCAGAGGTGGAAAGGACGTATTTCAACGATGACTACGATGAAACGTTTGATCCCAGCACATTAGCACCTGCTGCGAATGGTAGAAGACTCTCTGTAGCTCTACAGGGTGCGAACTCCGCAATGAACCTGTCTGGGAGACCTTCTATTCCCAATTTTGATAATAGAAGCACCCATAGTGTCTCGATACAGGACATGGACGATTTTAGATCAATACGTACTACAAGCTTCTCTATGGATAATAATGGTATTCTGAGGCCTACTTTGTCTATGAGTGAAATGATGACAGGAACTACACCTATGGACACTGGCGATGTCGACTCTCTGGTAATCAAACAGGTAGAAGGTAAAGATGGTACTGTGGTTACACTACTTGCTGGTCAATCAACTGGTCCACAGACCGTCTTTAACTCCATTAATGTTTTGATCGGGATTGGGTTACTAGCTCTTCCTTTAGGTATGAAGTACGCTGGATGGATTCCCGGTTTGTTCATGCTATGCCTGTTTGCTTTGGGAACATTCTGCACTGCGGATCTGTTGTCTAGATGCCTCGACACTGATCCAACCTTGATTTCATATGCAGATTTAGGGTATGCTGCTTTTGGATCGAAAGGTCGTGCCTTCATTTCGGCTCTGTTTACCATCGATCTATTGAGTTGTGGTGTATCCCTAGTAATTTTATTTGGCGACTCTCTAAACGCATTATTTCCCCAATATTCTGTCACATTCTTCAAGATTTTATGTTTTTTCGTCGTTACTCCACCGGTCTTCATTCCATTAAGTATATTATCGAATATTTCTCTGTTAGGTATCTTATCCACTACAGGAACTGTTTTCATAATCTTCCTTTGCGGTATTTTCAAAAAGGATTCTCCTGGATCATTAATTGAGCCAATGCCAACCCACATATGGCCAAAGGATTTCATGAGCTTTTGCTTATCTATTGGTCTTCTGAGTGCCTCCTGGGGAGGCCATGCTGTGTTTCCAAATTTGAAATCTGATATGAGGCACCCCCAAAAATTCAACAAATGCTTGAAAACCACGTACCAGATTACTTCGGTTACCGATATTGGTACAGCTGTTATCGGCTTTTTGATGTTCGGTGATCTAATCAAAGATGAAATTACCAAAAATGTTCTACTAAGTGATGGATACCCGAGTTATGTTTATGGACTAATTTCTGGTCTTATGACCATCATACCAATTGCAAAAACTCCTCTTAATGCAAGACCCATCGTGTCTGTTCTTGACATAATGTTCGGGATCGATAATATTGAAAAATCGTTTACCGGCCCAAAATTAAGATTAGCCCAATTTGGCCAATTGTTCAATAGGTTATTTGTCAATTTCATGTTTGTTTTAATTGCCATAATCTTCCCCCAATTTGATCGTATCATCGCATTTATGGGTGCTGGTCTTTGTTTTGCAATTTGTTTTATATTACCATGTTTGTTTTATTTGAGAATTTGTGGCCCTGTTAATATGGTCAAACCATGGGAAAAAGTTGCCTGCATCATTACCATAATCGTAAGTTTGGTACTCTCCGTGCTAGGAGTGGGAGCTGCAATCCTTTCTTGATGTTCATTTTTGAAAAGCAGTTCTTTAATTGATGTAATAAGCATCGTTTTTATGAATCCAAAAAGACCTTCCATTTATGAATCTCATGAGTCTTTTTATTATAGTAAACGACCTGTTTATTATAAGCTATATGCTTTACTTAACGCCTTACACCTATCTGCATGATATTACCGATATCCAATAATTTTAAAAAAACATTATTTTTAAAATATATATATATAATAACGTAATTAGAAGTTAGTTAGCAAAACATTGTCACCAAAAGTGATTTGAAAAGAAACTGTGAATTAGTATTAAAAAACCCTGCCTGTCTTCTGTAATGTAATTAAATAAATGATGTGATATAAATTTTATCAGATTATATTATATTACAATGTGTATAATGCGTAAAGTTTGTATCTAAGATTCTCAGTCATCCTGATCCCAGTTACCAGGTTTTGGAGCTTGTGGGGCTTGAGGACCACCGGCTCTCTTAGCCATGATAATTTGGTCTACCGATAATACTGTTGTAGCAGCCTCAGTAGCAACATTAATAGCAAACTTTTTTGTCTCCAACATATCATAGATGCCTTCCTCCCTAATATCTTTCACACCTTCATTTGTGGCACCATCTATGTCAATACCTTTTACTAGATGTTCTTCTGCGTTCTCACCTTCCTTTTTGATGGCATGGGCAGCATACAGGTTAGGTAGAACCTCATTTATATCGAGACCGGCAGTTTCAGCCAGAGTTCTAGGAATGACCTCAAATGCTAGGGCATATTCTTTAATAGCCAATTGAAGTAGACCTGGAGTTTTTTCACCAAATTTAGTAATTCTTGAAACTAGGTCAATTTCAGTTGCACCAGCACCAGGTAATAGTTTTCCACCATCCGGTTTCATTAAACCCTTTATAGCCGCTACCCCGTCATCAATAGCTCTTTCAATGTCGTCAAGATTATTCTGTGTGGCACCTCTCAAAATAATTGTGGCAGTTCTGGTGGACTCTATCTCTTCTTGCTTGAAAATGGTGACAGAATCTCCACCAATTTCCATTGTCTTGACGGTCTCCACGACACCCAATTCTTCAAGGGTTGGTGCACCAAGTCTTGGCAATGGAGTTGCACCACATACGCGGCAGATTCTTCTTAGTTCAAACTTGCTTGGTACTTTCAGGACAAGGATACCGTATCTATTCAAGTAATGCAATGCAAGCTCACCCACACCAGCACCTGCGATTATACATTTCACACCCATGTCAGCAATTTCCTTCATCATTGCATCAATTTGCTTTTCTTCACCCTTGGAAAAGTCTAGCATTTCCTGTGCGTTGTGTAGTAAAACGGTTCCTTTACTCTCGGTATTAGCTATGTCAATTGGACAAGTGAAGACTGCAACCTTGTGCTTTTCGCCTTGTGGCAGCGATTTAACATGACCTTCTGGCTCGCGGTTGAAGACCATACCCTTGATCACCGTGGAGTTGCTCAAAGACCCACCCATAATTTTAACCACTCTGATGGAATCGACATTGAATGAAGAGTTAACCGTCGCCTTGGCTGGGATAACGTAAGAGATGGCCTGCGAGACGAGATCACTCAAAAGATCTTCAGAGCCGTACTGCTTAGAGGAAATAACCGGCTTAATCACCTTGATAAGCTCATCCTTGGACTTCTTGTCAGTGATCTCACCAACAACCATCTTATCCAACTCCTTCAAGGTGAAGTTTTTGGCCAAATTGAAGCCCTGGATAATCTCAACAGGCGACAGGCCCAGCGCAATCAACTTCTCAGACACATTCAACATCTCCCCAGCAAGCACCATGACCAGATTAGTACCATCACCCATGTCTATCTTCTGCTGTTCAGTGGCCATCACCAGAACCTTCACCGCCGGGTGGACAATCTCCAACTCTCTCAACATAGTGGCCGCATCGTTCGTGATAATGATCTTACCCAAGTGGTTCACTATAATCTTGTTCCTACCACATGGCCCCATGGATGTGAGACACATCTGGTGGATCTCACGGATAGCAGTGATAGACTTGTTGATCTGCCCATCGGCATTAGAGTAACTGTTGTACCCTTGCTTGAAAAGACCCGCATTGGGGTTCTGAGGCAGCTTCAAAGACATTATCTACCGTTCAACTAGCTTTGCTTCCTTGCAATTGACTCCAAAATCAGATAGAACCCTCTAATCAACCACTGCAAGAGCCCAAATAGTGCCATCTGGACGTTCTGGCAATCACGAATTGCAATATATCGCTGGCCGTCGCCCAGTTTAAAGGCACTGCACACTAAGTGGCGGACGCTCTCTGCGCGTACTGCGCACGCAAGAATTACCCATCACCTGTAAAAAATTTTAATCACGTGTTATATAACAGCATACGTATTGGTACATACCTGGTGGTGAGTGATAGCCTAGTCAATAGTTGGTATATACATGCGGGGCTTGGTGGGCGCCGCATGGACGTGGTTCCTATGCATTGTCGTGTGCTCTTTGTGGTTGGTTCGGCGGGGCTGGGCGCGTGGCGATTCTCCTGTGTGCTGCGCAGCCCATTTTTTTATATCTTCGCAGTAGGCAGAGCAGCCGAATGCCTTTTGGATTCGGGTGTATCCTCTTCACATCTACCACATAAGTAGATGATAGCTCACTTGACTTCCGGAAGCTCTTCGTTTATGAGGTCCTGGGACAGGACGTAGCGCCTCTCTCTGACTGCAGCAGATCTCGAGACCGTGAGGAAGTGGTCCTGCTCTAGCTCTCTCATCGGTATGTCTGCGAGGCCTTGTTCTGGGCCGGCGTTCCTCTTCAGCTCCATGAACTTTTCCAGCGAGACTTCACTGTTCACATCTTTCAGGTCGCAGGTGTCGAAGAAGTTTATGTAGAAGTCCAGCAGTTCGAAATACGCCTCCTTGCACATCTCTTCGTCTGCCGCTAGCTCCGCATACCGATTCTGCAACTGCACGTCCACCTGTGAGAGCTGGCAGGCTACCTGTATGCATGCTATACTGATTATGTGTTGCGGTACCACCAGCAGAAGCTCGGTTTTTAGAACATCATACGCCATTACCCACGCTGTATGGCACACCGCGTACTCCACACCGAGCAGTTTCCCGTACTTGACAATATAGTCCCCGATGTGAACACCGTCGTTTATTCTGTAGTCAAATGAACATGCCTCCAATACTTTCAACTCCATCTGGAACACCCGCTTCTTCAGCCCTTCTACAGCCTCGCTGCTTACCTTCACAGCTGTGGCACTTCGTAGCTGCAGAGACATAGTGCATATGTCGTTGACCTTCTTTATCGTCTCCACCTCCTTGCAACTCAGCACCAGACAGCTGGTGGCAACAATGTAACAGGACTCAGTCTCAAACGTGTTGAACAAGTGATACCTCAGGTAGAAATACACAGCGGTCTCCAGTGTCCTTCGCGGAAACCTGAGATGCGTGCACATATCACTCAAAAACTTCACAATCGCTATACGCTTGGAATTGTACCCCCTATGATCACTTATAGTGTTCTGCTGCGACCGCCTGACCTGGTTCCTGGTGAGGAACGGCCTCGATAGAAACAACTGCGTCTCAAATTTTGATGACATGGGAAGTGTAACCTGTGTGTGTCTGCCGAGACTTTTGGAAACCGTTCCTGTGCTCCTTCAGAGAAAACCTTGACCACCGTAGCTGTGCCTCAGTAGTACAGCAAATACTGACTAGCAAACGTCAAAATAAGAATATGGACATTAACACCTGGAAATACTATCAACTTCATTAAACTCAGCTATGAAAAAATCGATGGAATAGTACTGAAAAAAAAGCTTAATGAAAAAAAAAAAATCAAGTAAATGCGATGAGCTGTACGGTAAAGAGCGAGTTACGGAAAGAGTGATCTAATATATGCTGGTCAATCAGCTTGCTTCAAGTTCTGCAGTTCAATTTAAGCTGATATTATTTAATTGAACACTTGCTGGAACATAGAAGTAAAACGTGTTTAATAATTACAGAATGAGCTCGAACAGCCGATATAACAATTCTAGGGGAAGCGAAAGGTACAATCCTGGACCTGAACGTGGTTACAACTCCAAGTCTAATAGAAGGGGCACCAAGAGGCGTTATCAACAAAGTCGATATAGTGGAGATAAGAGGCCACGAGCCGGGGCGAAACCGTTGTTGCCGATTTTCAGCTCCTCCGGTCTTCTAGAATTACAGTCAAATAACAAGAATGGTATACAACTGAAACATGTGGAGCCCTCGGAGGCTATCTCGCCGGTGAAATTCCTCGAGAATCACCCAAATGCAGATGTACCGAATTACAAATGCCTCTTGTATGAAAAAGACAAAAAGACACATGTTCAGGAGTTTAGTTTGAACAATCGAAGCTATTACTTAATAGGTAGAAGAGACGAAGAAGTTCCTGAACAAGACATAGCCGACATTAGCATACCGGAGGAAACATGTTCACAACAGCACTGTGTGATACAGTTTAGGATCAAAGAAAGCAACTTGATACCTTTTCTGATGGATCTAGACTCTTCCAACGGCACCATTCTGAATGGCATCCGGATTCCGTCGGCCAGGTACGTGGAACTAAAATCTGGAGATGTGATAAAATTTACAGAAGATGACAGGGACAGTATTTTTGAACTTGTCTTCGTTTTCTAGTACGTTGCTTTTTAATGACTTAATGATCTAAATAGAAGAGGTACTAATGCAATTTAGCACAATTTCTTTAAAACATAGTAAAAGATTTATTAAATTTCTATTTACACTCTATTTGTAAAAATACTTGATTGTTCAATTGATCAAGATTCAATCAAATAAAGCAGGAATAACTTTATGCAAGCAAAACCTAATTAATATATTAAGCTCTATTATATTCTTTTCTTTTTCGTAATGGAATTTTACAACCAATGAAGGGAACAAAATGAAGATGAAAAATAAACATGTATAAATGGCATAAACCACTCACAACTCATCTTCAAAGTAGTCACCGTCATCATCTTCATCATCATCTTCATCGTCTGGAGCGCTACCAGCAGCACCGTACAACTTAGAAGTGATTGGGTAAGCTGTCTTGGACAAAGCTTCGAACTTTTCGTCGAAATCTTCAGCAGTGGCAGTGTCGAAGTTGTCTTCCAGCCATTCTAGAACATCGTTGGAAGCGTCTAACAAAGTTTCCTTGTCTTCTTCCTCCAACTTGTCAGCTAGATCACCTTCAACTTGGTTCTTTAGAGAATGTGCGTAGTTTTCAAGCTTGTTTCTAGCTTCGATCTTGGCTCTGACAGCAGAATCTTCAGAAGCAAACTTCTCAGCTTCTTCAACCATTCTGTCAATCTCGTCTTGAGTCAATCTACCCTTATCGTTGGTGATAGTGATAGATTCAGACTTACCAGTACCCTTGTCAGTAGCAGAGACCTTCAAGATACCATTAGCATCCAAAGCGAAGGTAACCTCAATTTGAGGGACACCTCTTGGGGCTGGTGGGATACCGGTAAGTTCGAACTTACCCAACAAGTTGTTGTCCTTGGACATAGCTCTTTCACCTTCGTAAACCTTGATTTGGACAGTTGGTTGGTTGTCGACAGCAGTAGAGAAGATTTGAGATTTCTTAGTTGGGATAGCGGTGTTTCTCTTGATCAATGGGGTCATAACACCACCAGTGGTTTCGATACCCAAGGTCAAAGCGTTGACATCTAACAAGACAATGTCTTCGACACCTTCCTCACCAGACAAAACACCGGCTTGGACAGCTGCACCGAAGGCAACAGCTTCATCAGGGTTAATACCCTTGGAAGCCTTCTTACCGTCAAAGAAAGATTCCAACAATTGTTGAACCTTTGGAATTCTGGTAGAACCACCGACCAAAACAATGTCATCAATGTCCTTCTTACCCAAACCGGAGTCTTCCAAGACCTTTTCGACAGGCTTCAAGGTCTTCTTGAACAAGTCCAAGTTCAATTCTTCAAATTTGGCCCTGGTCAAGGTCTCACTCAAGTCGATACCGTCAACAAAAGAGTCGATCTCGATACGGGTAGACATTTGACTGGACAAAGCACGCTTGGCCTTTTCAGCCTCTCTCTTCAATTTAGCCAAGGCCTTGTCGTTGTCAGAGACGTCAATACCATGCTTCTTCTTGAAAGTTTTGATCAATTGACGAACAATCTTGTAGTCGAAATCTTCACCACCCAAGTGAGTGTCACCAGAGGTAGCCTGGACTTCAAAGACACCGTTCTCAATAGACAATAGAGAGACATCGAAGGTACCACCACCCAAGTCGTAGACAATGATTTGGTGTTCCTTGTCGGACTTGTCCAAACCGTAGGCAATGGCAGCAGCGGTAGGCTCGTTGACAATTCTCAAGACGTTCAAACCAGCGATGGTACCCGCGTCCTTTGTGGCCTGTCTCTGGGCGTCGTTGAAGTACGCTGGGACAGTAACAACGGCGTGGGTGACTTTCTTACCTAGGTAGTCTTCAGCGATCTGCTTCATCTTACCCAGGATCATACCGGAGATCTCCTCAGGGGTGAAAACTCTGTCCTCACCCTTGACCTTGACCTGGACAACTGGCTTGCTGTCCTTCTCAACAACCTTGAATGGCAAGTGCTTGATATCCCTTTGTACGGATCTGTCGTTGTACTTGAGACCAATCAGTCTCTTGATGTCGAAGACGGTATTACTTGGGTTAGCGGCGATCTGGTTCTTGGCGGCGTCACCAATCAGTCTCTCGTCGTCGGTGAAAGCAACGTAGGATGGCGTGATTCTGTTACCTTGCTCATTAGCCAGGATTTCAGTCTTACCGTTCTTCATAACAGCCACACAGGAGTAAGTGGTACCCAAATCGATACCGATAACAGTACCGTAGTTATCCACATCGTCCTTGGCCTTCACAACACCTCTCTGCAGAGGCAGCACCACCAAAAACAAAACATAGAGCAAAACAGAAACCGGAAACAAACGTTTGAATGCGGTCATCTTGTACTTTTATGTCTAGTTCTTCCTTTTTCTATGCAAGGATTCTGTCTGTCAATACCTGAAAAAATAACAACTATTACCAAAAAAAGGACTGTCAAGGTACTTTTTCGTGTATTTGTTTTCCTTTCTCTTCAACCTTCACTTCTTTCTCAATTCGCTAGGGGAGGCTATCTCTCTCTCTCTATCTCTGTGGGGAGGAATCGGTATGTCTTCCGCACAATTCTATTCGCCTTCCCTTAAGTTGATAAGTCCGACACCCTCTCCCTCCACCAGAGCTCCACCGCTGCCAATCGGAACCCAACCACCAGGGCCTATTTATATACCGTTTTCCAGAAGCCCCAGCCCACGCAATATCGAAAACTGCCAGCTCGGCCCGCATGCCCTGTCGCCCTCCCTGAACCCCACAGAAACACACGCACAAACGCCACCCTCGAGCAGAAAATAAAATGGGCCCAGCGCCCAACACAGAAAATCACACCGCGCAACCACAGCGACAGCTCTCTCCCACCCGCGCGCGCCTGCGGCCCCGTCTGCGCCACAGGCCGGGTAAGAAGACGCCAACCTCGTTGCTGTGCGCAGGCAGAGCGCAGCAAAACGCAGCGCCAGCGTGGCAGGTCGAAATTCGTGGAATCTCGTCGAACAAAAGCCCCGGCGTGCGGGATGGTCTGTGCGATTTACATCCCGCTCCGCCAATATCGCCATTAGAGCCTATACAGTGTCTACGTCTCTCTATACATGTGTGCCTGCGCCTCACTGTACCCGGGTACAGTGAGGCACAGGGCGTGGGGCGGTGGGGGGCGGTGAAGGCCCGGTCGGGAGAGGCGCAGTGCGCCGGCTAGGACTCGCACTCCAGCTCGTCGATGATGTCCCAGACGAGGTCCTCGGCGATCTGGGCCCGGTAGAGGTCGTCCAGGACGTAGGCGTCCTCTGGGGTGCCTGCGGGCGGGAAGTGCGCCATGTCTGCGCGTCTCGTGATGAGCCGTGCGGTGCCGCCTTTGAAGCAGCTGATCGTCGGGTAGTAGCCGAGCTTGTTGTTGTTGACGTACTTGTTGCGGATGAGTCCCGTGGGGGTGCCTCGCGCGACACGGCGGGGCTCGTCGTCGGTGCTGGCGGAGGCTGTGCCGTGCTTCCAGTAGCCGTAGTAGAACTTCTCGTTGTACTGGAGCTCGCTGAAGGGCGGCAGGAAGGGTTTGAGCTGTTCGAAGGCGCGGCCGAGGTACTCGCCGTTGAGGTAGACGGCGAGGTAGGAGTGCGCGAGGTGGTAGTAGTCCTGGCGTTCGCGCTTGTCCGAGGAGTAGTACTCGGGCTTGGTGGTCTTGACGTAGTCGGTGGCCTCGTAGAAGAGCTGGTTCTTGTAGCGGATCGGGATGTGGTCGCGGACGACGTTTGTGTGCTCGATGTCCTCCAGCAGCGCGCGCTGGAAGTCCGCGTTCGTGGTGCCGCGCTTCTGGCGCTTGCGGTGCGACTCCGCGCCCAGCGGAGCCGCGCCGCTGTAGTCCTCGCCGCTGGGCTCCTTCTTGACGCTGCCGTGGGTGAGCATGGCCTCGAGCCGGCGGCGGGTGTACTCCTCCGCCTGCTTGACCTGCTCGTCCATGCTGGGGAGCCTCACCAAGAACCCCACGCGGTCGCCGTTCTTCAGCATGCCTGTCTTGGACAGCACCTGCTGCAGTTGTCCGTCGTGTATCGACTCGAGCGAGAAGTCGCGCACGCCGTACCCGTACGAGTCGAACCCGACCGGGCCCTCCAGGCTCGCCTCGCGCCTGGTGATCCCCAGTCTGACGTGCGCAGACGAGTTCATGAACTGCCGCCGCTGCTGCACGGAGCTCATCTCGAGGCTGTCCTCGCACGCCCCGCTGTTGAGTATCTCCACCTCCCAGTACGCACAGCCTTCCTTGATGCACACGTCGCTCCGGGCCGTCCGCCACCCGTTGCTCTCCGACACACTGACCACGTCGTTCGCTCCCTCCTTCAGCGATATCCCGTCGGAGCGGTCCTGTATGTTCAACCCCGAGTGGTCAAACGGGTACTCCGTCGAGCAGTACCCCAGCTCCGTGAACAGCGGGTTCGGAAGACACGGCCGGTAGACGAAGTTACGCCTGTTCAGCGGTATGTCCTCCGTCCGCACATATCGTTCCTGGCCCAGCACGTGCGTCTCCTGGTATGCCGGGAGCTTCGGCCTTCTCTCGCTGCTGCCACCGTCGGCGTACACCAAATCAGTCTCCGGCTGGTACGGGATAATCTCGGGACGCATGTTGACGTTGTTTTCTGGCTATACTTCGCTGCTACAAGCGGAACCATCTCTTCCTTTCGACCCCAAATACAAAGACTGCCATCACTCATTCAATTGTGTTAAAGCCTGAAAAAAAAAACCACCAAGAAAAACCACTTACAATTCTTAGGAGAGAGTGACAAAAAAAAAATATCGAAACCTAGATAGAGCTATACTACAATTCATAGTGGCAAACTACAGAACTTGCTCGTGTACACCCTTTTTTAAAAAAGTGCTTTCTTATAGCCTGAAATCCAATACCCAAAAGTTAGCAATTGCATTGCGCTACTGAACTACAACGACAGCATTAGTACAAGAACCTGGCACTACCTGAGGTCGCATATGAATGAGCACCAGCTCCCACCGGCAATCCCTCCTTACAGACCACTCCTGGCCATCGAAAGGTAGTTGCACGTTGCAAATGCAACGTTAATTCAATCGACTCTCAAAAAATCCTGGACCCTGAACTCTGCATATTAATTAAGCCGATGCATGACTAAGCTGGGCGTGTTGTACAGGGCCTTCTCCGGGAACAATGGGACATCACCGCTCTTCTGTTTTGCGCATTTGCTGTTTTTACACAGAAAGTTGCGCAGCGATAATTGAAAAAAAGAAAAGCGCGAAAATAATCTCGATGGATTCTGTGAAAAAAACAAATTTAAACTTGAAATTTCAGTTTATATTGGTTACACAGCACTTGTCACATCTTATGGGCATAGAGAGCTAGGGGCCACCGGGACTTCTTCTACTTTACGAGCGGGCAGGCAGTACTATTGTGCACTCTTGCTATCTTTGATTTGAGAGATACGGCGGGAATATCTTTTTCACTTTCTGTTCAAGGTAGGGCAATGAATGACAAGAGAGTGGGCAAAAAGAAGAAGAATGCTCCAAAGCCCGTGGGTCTTGGACGCACTACTAAGTTTGTGAATGCTTGTAAAGTGTGCAGGAAGAAGAAGATAAAGTGTGATCAGGGCTATCCCAGCTGTAAAGGGTGTCTCAAGAACAATAATCCATGTGTCTCGGTGGATCCCGTGACGGGCCAGGACATTCCGAGGTCATATGTATTCTTTCTGGAGGACAAGCTCTCCGTGATGATGAGCAAGCTTCTAGAGTGTGGTGTTAATCCAGCCCAGATTGAGAGTCATGTTCCGTGTTCTGAGCAAGATACTGGGTGCAATATCGATGCCTACAAACAAAAATTCAAGAAGGACTCGCTGATCCCAGTGGATGATCTACTAGGATCTTACTTGGTGCAGAAGGGTTACATGATGCAAGACAGCTCAAGAAGCAGCCATGTACCAAGCAGATCCGGCACACCGGCCGATTTCGGTACTGCCCGGTCACCATCTGTGGAGCAATCACCGTACTTCCGTTCACCCAAACCAGTTATGCCGCAGACTGCAAGCCCAATGGAGAATGGCCCAGCTGGTGCAGACCTAGAGGAGACGAATAGAAATTTTTCTGCCCTTGGATCAATGAAGGAGACAACTAAAAATTCGTTCTTGGGCGATTCTTCAGGTGTATCCTTTGCAAAACTTGTCTTCACAGCCGCCAATTTCCAACCAGAGTATATGAATGCAGAATTTGATGAAGACATAAAGCTGCGAGAAATGAAATACAGAGAATATGCAGTCGCAGAAGAGGACCCTAATTTCGATCCGTTATATCTTCCACCTGTTAATGAAGCTGAAGAGCTAATCACAAGGTTTTTCATTGATACAAACTCACAACTACCTGTATTTCACAGGGAACTGTTTCTGAAGAAATACTACGAACCAATTTATGGTGTTTGGAACTCAAAGATTACCTTGGTGTCAAACAAAACGCGAGTCAACAAGAACTTTATGATATCTGAACAAGTCAGTTACCAGGACCAGAACAACCTTCCTCTTCAACCTTGGTACACAACGTGGAAGAATCTACACGACCAAGGTATTAATGAAATGGAACTACCAGAGAAGTATAGAATACCATATTTCATTCTGAATATGATCTTTACTATAGGTCACGCCACAAGAGTTCTAAAATCGGATATAACAAAAGTTGTTACATTCAAAAGAAGGGCAACTCACTACAATAAAGACATCTTCTCTTCTGCAGACAGACTGGAGGCCTTAAGTGGTACACTACTGCATGCAATATATTCTATTATGAGACCAAATGTCCCAGGTGTCTGGTACACGATGGGCTCCGTTTTGAGATTAACAGTAGACTTGGGCTTACATTCTGAAAAACTGAATATGTCATATGACCCTTTTACCAGAGAACTTCGCAGAAGATTGTTTTGGTGCGTTTATTCTTTAGACCGTCAAGTTTGTTCGTACTTTGGTCGTCCTTTTGGTATTCCAGAAGACACTATCACCACCAGATACCCATCATTGTTGCCAGATAGTGAAATTACCCCCATTTTTGGAAACATAGAAGATTATTCGGACATGAAACCGAAATCAATATCATACAAGAGACTGGCAATAGCTATGTTTAATATAAGACAAATACAGGCCAACATTGTGAGGGTACTTTATGCTCCCAAAGCTGAAATTCCAAGGAAATATAACGATCTTGAAGAGTGGAGAAATGCCATACACGAAGAGCTCAATACATGGTACGACAAAGCTGTTCCACGATCAGAGCGAATGGTAGATTGCCAGTACAATTCATCATTGTTTGAACTGAATTACCATTATACCAAGAGCATTCTCTATGGGTTGTCTCCAAAATATCCAACACTGAGTGAATCTGCATTTAACATAGTCTTTTTAAGCACTAAGGGAACTATTGACGTGTTTTATTACTTGTGCATCAATCATAAGATCGGATATACTTGGGTTGCAGTGCACAACTTATTCATGACTGGTATGACATACTTATATGTTATTTTCTACTCCGGTAATAATATCAAAGAACGGAGAGTGGAAGTAGAGGATTACACCGGAAAAATCCTATATGTTTTGAAAGAGTTGATAGGTACATGTGAAGCAGCTAAGCACTGTTTTCAGAGCTACGACGTTCTCTCAAAAGTAGTAATCAAAATCAAATACGGAGAGAAACCTACAGAAAACGATACCAGCACAAATAACATTGAACCTCAGCACGAACAAGATGCACTACAAGTCCCAACCACTTCCAGTGGGAAGGGCGAGAATGCACGGAGACTATCTCTATCTGCCGGCATTCCAGATATGCCTCTGGACAAGTTCTTTTTGCAACTGGACAAACTAGAAGAAGAGGCAAAAGTGGAGGAACAACATCCGAACAAGAAGGCAAGGTCATTAAGCTTCATCAACGGCTCCAACAACACAAATAACACACTGGAGATGACCCAGCAGCAAATCCAGGACGAGTTCAACCTCCCCGACCTTCCTTCCATCGACGACCCGACACAAGAGGAGCAGAAAATGGTTGATATTCTATTCCAAGTGACTTCGCAATCGTTATGGGAAGAGTTCTTCGTTAAACCCAACGAGGAAAAGGACAAAGGTGTTAACCCATTTTTCACTATGTAACAATTCTAGCGTAATCACATAAACTGATGTACTACCAAAGCATAACTTCATTGTATAATTAGCCATACAAATATAGAAACGAGAAACACAATACACCGCCTCACAATCAGCGGCTTCAACAACTGGAGGGCCCAATCGACCCACATTCCTCTAAACATACATAGCACAGAGGAAGCTGTCTTATTCCCCGAGGTATCTGCTGATGGGCTTATTTTTACTTTTGATTGCTATTTTGTCCCTCAGCACTCTAACAAAGTTGCGTACAACGCGGAGTCTCCTCAGCCGATTGGCAGCACGGTTGTCGAAACCCAAAGGCCCTGAAGGGGAAAACCTGCAATGTCTCCACGACAAGAAGCCCAGAGCGATGTTAAAACGGGTTCCGGCAAGCAAATTTACACCTCATTGCTTCCTTTTGCTGCCCAAAGGTTCCACCTGGTCGCAGCTTTTATTTTGTGTGCGATTGTGCAAGGACATCAAAGAGAGATAGCGAGTATAGGAAACGTTTTCACTCCGATAAGAGAAAGAGGCAGTTGAAAAGAGTTAGTAGTCTCCTCTCAGTTAAGCTTTGCGTTGGTGCAGTGAACAAACAGAAAGTGTCTGTGATACATACGTGTATTCGATTTTCTGGCATTTATACTCTGTTGCAGTTGCAATCAAAGTCTAATTCATCTTTTACATTAAATTTATCTAGTCCCTGTATCCTTACGGCCCACAACAGAAGAATAAGATTAAAATAGGGATTTCAATATATTGTAACAGAGTTACATTCACTATAAAGACAGGTAATAATGACTGATCCACAAGGTACATGGCCTTTTTCCGTGATACCCCAGTCTTCCAGTTCGCTATCGAATTTCCAGACAAACTGGAAGGCAGCGCAGTCTTGGAAGATATGGCTCAAGCTGGACTACAATACGGACGACATAAACCAACCAGTGAGTATACAATTCAATGAAGAAGATACAATTGAGGATTTGAAACGTAAATTGATGGAGAAGTTGGGAAATATGCGATGGAATCGCCATAACGATCTGATATCGATAGGAATAGGGTTTTATTCTCAGTCACCAAATATTCAGGACTCTGACTGGACGATACCTCGAACCAGTCCTCTTGATAAGTATAATTCACAATCGCCATCTTTTGCAAAAAGTCAACTTGCGGAACCCAATCCCCTTCAAAATAATAGAGCCTTGGAAAGGCCGTCTTTGAAGTCAAGGTATTTCTCATCACATAGAAGGTCTAATTCTGCTAGTCCAACATTCCAGTCGATGCCTACTACGAGGAAGACGTCAATGTTAAATACAGCTGGTTTGGAAATACATAATGAACAATTGACAAACCTTTATTCTCACCCAAAATACGCATCTCCAAATCCTCATATGTCAAAATTCTCACCGAAAAAGGTGCTTCGCTATTCAGTAGAAGATGCAGATGACAATAATTATAAAATTATATTTGAACCAGACGAACAAGTATATCAGATATATACTGCACTATATGGGTCTATTGGTTCACAAAACTCATCCAACTCCTTGTTGGTTTTTTCAAACCTCGATTTAGGTCATGCTCCACTGGGTCCTCTACCGGTTCAATCTTCAGCAGAGACTGGTTTACCTACAACGACACCCTTGGCATTTAATGAAAGACCTGATATGCCAAATGAAGAGGGTCAAGCAGAAGCAATAGCAACTTTTGGCGACTTGACAGCTGGCAGTACCGAATTTGCCGAAGAATCTACATTCAATAATGAAGAAAACAATGAATACTACCACGATAGCATACTGAATGGTTTAAATAACCAAGAAGATTTACAAGGAGTACAACCTGCAATGCTTTTACTACCGAAGGATTATCAAAGGGATCAAGATAGTAGCGATGAAAAACTAACCAGAGAATCCTCCTACGATCAAAAAGAATTAGCATTCAATACCGAGGGCAATACTATCACGCAATCTCCAACTCATGAAGATAATAGTCAGGGATTCCACCCAATTACTATAGACACGGAAACAGCTGCTACTATAAGCGATTTGGAGCAGAGCAGAACAAGAAATAATAGCCAGCTTTTGTTGTCTCCACTCGATGTACTGAAGACTGCAGAACCATCTCCTAATCCAATACAGAAGAGTAAATCTCCGAATGTTACCGCTTTAGATACACTTCCTTTCAAATTAACAACTACGAGTGAAAAAGTTTTTCCCAAAATCAATGTTTTAATTGTTGAAGATAATGTCATTAACCAGGCAATTTTAGGATCGTTTTTGAGAAAGAACAAAATTTCATATAAGATTGCAAAAAACGGTAAAGAAGCCGTAGACAAATGGAAAGAAGGTAATTTACATTTGATTTTTATGGATTTACAGTTACCTGTCCTATCTGGTATAGAGGCAGCCAAAAAAATTAGGGAGTTGGAGAAGGAAAAAGGAATTGCTAATCAAAGTGAACGAGTTTCTACGCCTGGATCCATTACATCAATACACTTCAATGATTCTGCAAATTCCCCCGTAATCATAGTTGCATTAACGGCTTCGAACTCTCAAGAAGACAAACGAGAAGCATTGATATCAGGTTGTAATGATTATTTGACCAAACCGGTTAATCTTCTCTGGCTGAGCAAGAAAATCACAGAATGGGGGTGTATGCAAGCATTGATTGATTTTGATGGCTGGAAGAAAGAAGAGAGCAGAATGACTGATAGTGTCTTAGTACGGTCTCCTCATAGAAATTGCATGCCTACTGGTAATAAAAGCAACACTTCACTCTCCAGAAGCAGTAGCTCCGGTGCCAGAAAAATGGAGAAGACTAAATCATTTAATGCTTAATGTTCTTTTGTTTTGTTTTACTGGTTAACCATATGGCCTTGGTAATATTAAATATCATGTGTTGTTTGATAATTTTATAGAGCCTAAATAATTCGATATTTTCTATTCCTAACCTAATAAATTCGCGCCACTATCTTTATAACAGTTTATAACTTACTCAGTTGTAAAAAAAATAAAGATATTACTACCTTTCATTTTGTAGGTATTGCTCCAAATTTCTGATTCGTCCATACATGTATTATATTTATCAAGATTTGTAAGGAGATTATAGAATTTTGTCTATAGATGCTTATAAAATAGTAGCCTTAGATTCACAACCAGGGCAATTATGCAAACTTTCATGAATAAAAACGTCACAGTCAATACAAAAATCACTTTCACAATCTTCGCATCGATACCGCGAACTTGTCAATAAAAGTCCTGACTTATGGTTTTTCAAGATTGGAAACTTCATCTGGCAACTGAAACAGTTCTCCGTTGGAAATTCCATATCCGAAGGTACTTCTGCAAAGGTCTTCAACGGCATTAAGTGATGGAATGATCTAGCCAAATGTGTAGAAAGAATTAACATGAGATCACAACACGGACAAACCGTTGGTAAAGAGCAAACTTTGCTGTTACAGTTGGGGCAAAAGTAGCCTCCATATATCAATTTTGAATGACATGCACAGAAGGTAGGCTGCTCCTCGAAGACTCTTGTTGGGAATCCCATCTTAACCAGCGTGAAACCTTTATTAATTTTATTGACCGGGAGTGGTGTCACAGCCTCATCAAACAGTTCTTTCAAATGCGCCTCATCCAGCAAAATCTTATAAAACGAACTGTCCCCAAAATTTGTCTGTTTGCAAAGTTCCTTACATATGGCGACCTCTGCTGACAAACCCAGCACTTTTACTCTGATTTGCTCCTGTACCAGGGATGCGGTAGTCTGATGTATGTCACCAGGATCGTTACTAGACAGACTACCGAACACGATGAGGACTTCACGCGTACAGTGTGCGGGAACCGGGAGCAAAAGCCCTCTGGCCATCTCCAATGCGTTCTGTAGCGAGGGGTTACCCTTGGGCTCCTGCTTCCTGATGGCCTTGAGCGCGTCTATGTGGTCCTGTGGGTTCCCACTCACCTGGCTCACTAGCTGTGCCAGCCCGTTCCGCATTGTGATGATGCCCATCTGCGAGATCGGGTTCTGGTCGAAGAACTCGTGCACGAAGTCAATTGCGTGCTGTATAATCATCGCATGCCTGTTCGGCCGGAGATCCTTCTCCAGCATAGCCTCACTGCAGTCCAGCGTCAGGATCAGCGTCCTGATAATACCCCGCTGGTACGGCGTCACATCGCTCTTCGCGGCCCGCTTCTTCCGCGCCTCCACGATGCTGGCCACCAGCGAAGCCATGTCCCCTTCATCGTCCACCGCCACCAGGTCCCAACTCCTCTTAATCTCATCTTCCCACGAATACCCGCCGCTCGCACCCTGCAGGCTCTTGTTCGACACCTTTAGCTTCTTCTTCCGCTTCCCGGCATCCTCCCGAGCGGACACTTTCCTCCTCCGCACCACATTCTCTTCGTCAGACATTTGTTCTCGCCTATCCTCTTCGACCTCTCGCTCTGTCACTCAAAAATGCTGTGAACTGTGCTTACAGTACCTGCTAATGACTTGTACCTGCCAGCTTCTATTCAATTAATAACACACCCCCACATATAGTCAGGCATCACGAGAACCCAGCTGTTAAAGATAAATCACTTGCATATACCCCAATACGGATACCACATGACATAGCACAGTACACGTAAACCATGTGCACAGTACCACCGAACGAATTACCGGTTCTTGTTTTTCTGTTTCTGGAGTCGTGCACGTGTTCCACGCACCGGCCCTCTCGAGGCCCCAGCAGTTGCATAATCCAGGCACTCCGCAAAATGCATTGCTCGCCGGCGACTCATTACTTCATATTTCCAGGTGTCTCCCCGGCATGCGATCGCCGGGTGTGCAGGCGTATCTCTCGCCCGAGAGATTGGCAGTGCTGTGCAGTGCTGTGTGCAGTGCTGTGTGCAGTGCAGTGCTGTGCTGAGCTGTGCAGAGTGTGTGTTTCTCCTGTTTCTCTGCAACTTCGACATGTTTGCAATACCGTCAGTCACTCGGCAACACAGACTTGCGCGTACCCAGTTCACAGGACCTGCTTTCATGCATTTAACTGGACATGTATAAGCGATGAGCAGCCATAAGTACAAACTTTAATTGATAAAGAAAAAAATTTTTTTTTCAGATGATCTAGCTCATCGATCATTGATATATATATCCTTGCTGGTAATACGTATTGTGTCTGGCTTGCAATTGCTGAAACTTGTAAACAGCGAATAGTTGACAAACACAAGGTCAAATCTATATATAACGAAAATAATAAAAAAAAATGCTCGACGAGGAAAAGCTAGACTCGCAGAGTGTTTCCAAGGTAGTGTCCTCCTCTTCTTCCTCTTTCGACGAGGAGGATGTAGACGTCGCTTTGAAGTTCCTCAAGAGGTCCGGTGCTGATGCGATTGAGACAGACGAGGACGTCCCTAGGGACAAGGACAGGAGCTTCTACGGTGCCACGAAGCTGGACAAACGTATCAAGCGGAAGCTGGATATGTACATCCTGAGCTTCCTCTGCATCACATACCTGCTCATGTTTCTCGACAAGGCTCTGCTGAACTACGCCGCCGCGATGGGCATCAAGGACCACCTGAAGGGGGACGAGTTCGGGAACCTGGGGACCATCTTCTCCGCGGCCTACATCTTCATGGAGCCCATCGTCACGCTGCTGATCCAGTACTTCCCGCTTTCCAAAATCATGGGCACCTTCATTTGTCTCTGGGGCGCCGTGCTGGCCTGCCACTCCGCGTGCAAGACGTACGCAGCACTGATGATCGTGAGAACCCTGCTGGGGATGTTCGAGTCCGCCAGCGCGGTCGGATGCATCGCCATCAGCGGGATGTACTACACAAAGTCAGAACAGAGCGCCAGGATCGGGTTCTGGGCCACGCAGGCAGGTACCGGGTACGTCATAGGTGGGCTGATCTCCTTTGGGTTCCTCCACTACCACGGCAAGGACTTCACGTCCTGGCAGATCATGTTCCTCGTGGTCGGTCTGATCACGGTGGTGTTCGGCATCGTCACCTTCCTGTATCTACCAGATAACGTAACCAACGCCTGGTTCTTGAACGATGAAGAGAAAATCGCTGTCATTGAACACATTAGAGAAAACCAGACCGGTATCGAGAACAAGAAGTTTAAGAAATCGCATGTGAAAGAATTGTTCCTGCACGATAAGCTAACGTGGCCTATGCTGCTGATCACTGCTTGCTCACAAATTTCAACAGGTGCGATTGGTACTTTCTCTACCACGATCACAAAGACCTTTGGTTTCGACAGCTATGAATCAGCACTGTTGCAGCTGCCAATCGGTGCCATTGTTGCCATTATTATTATCGTGACAACACAGATGATTTCGAGATGGGGACACATCACACTGGTAACTACTTCAATGTACATCCCAGCAGTCATCGGCTCTATAGTTCTGATTTCACTTCCACTGAAACACAAGATTGGTAATTTGTTCTCTTTGTATCTAGTATACAGTGGTTCTTGTGTTATTACCAACATTTACATTTGGAACTCCATCAATACCTCCGGGTACTGTAAGAGAATTTTCAGAAATGCTATCACTATGATCGTCTACAATGTCTCCTGTATCGTCGCACCCCAAATGTTCAGAGCATACTCTGCTCCAAGGTACATACCAGCCAAAATCACGCTGCTGGTAACCCAAGCCGTGTGCATTCCTTTGCAGCTATATGTTGGTTATCTGTGCAAAAAAGAAAATGAGAAGAGAGACAAAGAGCAGGAAGGTAAAAGCCATGAGAAATACCAATTTTTGGACCTCACTGATATCGAAAACAGGGATTTCAGATATGTTTACTGAGTATCGCCGGACTTCCTTCCACCATATTAATTCATTGCCTAAAATCACAAATCAACATACATTTTTTTGTTTTTGTTCATTTTTCATATAGTCCTAATTTTAGATCAATTTACCTGCATACATTAATAAAATATTGAAGTAATTATAATCAACTCAATCTATCGTTTTTTTCGGTCTATACCTCATATGTTTTTATCATTAAATACTACCAAGTTCCCACTTGATGAAACAGATAATAACACTAATTTTTGTGATATGAATATTATTGATACAACCACTAATAATTTTAGAATGGTTTCTTTTTCAAAGACATTTTCCTTAGTAAACCCGTTGGTTTTCTAGTCAGCTTCAAAGTCCCACTAGAGCTAGATTTCCGCTTCCCACTCAGCTGATTAACTTTTTCAGCTGGCCTGTCATAGTCTGCCATAGTCTTTCTGTTTCCTGAACTATTTGACATTGGTGTGCCAGGCAAAGAACCAGACCTATTAGAGTGAGCTCTATCGGACCCCATCATGCGAGGAGAAAAATAATCTTCAACTGGCGAGTCTTCTGGAATAGCAAAATTATTCGAAGAATGTGTTATTTTCAAACTCTGCCGGTCGTTGTTCAGAACTTCAGTTTTGGGCAGTGACTTGGTTTTACTTTGACGGAATATTTGTGTAACAGGTTTGAGATAAATGGAGATGATGGAGCCAATATTTAGTTCAAGCTCTTCCAGAATTGCAGGGTCTAATTTAGTATTCAGTTCAAGCATAGGTAACTCTCCATCAATGATTTCTGAGATTGCTTCATAACTCATCTTATTTGGACCACTCTCTGGTTTTGTTAAAGCTAATAGTCTCCAATAAAAAAATGCTCTGTTTCTTAAATCGATGTTATTGCTGTCCTCAGTACAGTACTTCAGTACTTGCATACAGCTAGCGTCTGTTTGTTCAGTAGGATTTCTCAAAAACATTTTAACACTGGAGCTCAATATTGAGAATTGAATTTCTAAGGGTTGATTTTTGATGCTAGTTGCAAATGGTTTGAACACCTCAAGATAATTTGGAATCTCATCTGCATAATAAGTGATAATCCAAATCATCGCATTAATTGATTCTGGCTCTTGAACTGTATCAATGTATTTTATTAGATCTCCTACGTAATCCTTAAATTGATCGGGATATTTTCTCAAAATGTTCTTGAAAACAGATATAATTTCTTGGAGTACAAAATCGACACCGAAATCAAGTAGATGCAAAAGAGTCTCACAACACTCAGCTGCCGAATTCTCTTCTAATTTTACTGCTAAATTTCCGATCGCCCGAATGGCTTTTCTTGACATTTGAATGTCAATATCAGTTGCATATTGCTCAAGTTCTTCAAGAATTTGAGAAAGATTGTGCTCATCTGCGAGAAGATATAAACATTCCAGCTTCGTGTCTTTCACATATATTGGATCATTGTATTGAATGAAAAAGTATGAAATATCCAGATCTAGTAACTCAGATCCACGACTCAACAATAACAAGATAACGTTTCTTAAGATCAAAAATTGTATTTCAGGTGGATTGTCTAATAAAGCAACAATAGAGTTTGCCACTCTCTTAATAACAACATCTGAGATAGTTTCAACGTAGTTAAGTAAGTACATGATGAATTTTAGAGTATTGAGTGCCACATATGTGTTAACGTTTTGCAACTGCGGTATTACAATATCAATCAAATCATATGCATCATCATGAGACTTGGGTACAACAGAGATGGGTAGGGTTTCAATTACAAGTGCTTTATCCCATTCGTTTGCTTTATCGATATTCTCTAAAATATTCAAGGCGTTATCCACTGAAATGTCCAAATTCTTCATGTGCGAGTTTTTCTCATGGATAATGTAAAGTGTATGCAGTGCTGTTACTCTAAGACTGATGCTTTCATAACGGCTTTCACAAATTTCAAACAAAAATCGTATAAACGGTAAAACTCTCTCATGATCCATATCATCTAGTTGAACTAATGCTGAAATACAGGCCTTCAAAACATCTTCTCCCACATTATTCCTCTTAGTTATAATTGATGATGTAAATTTGAATGCTTCATTCATAAAATCTGTACTAGGAACACTAAGTAAAGTTCTCAATGCCAAAGTTTGAACTTTTTCGTCTCTTGATTTCAGATCATTTTGTATATGTGACAGTGAATTAGCAATTAATCTGGGTTTCATAGAACCGATAACACACACATATTCATGGCATATATTTTTAACTTCAAAATCATCTTCAATTTGCCAAAATTTCATTATCTCTGGCTCTAACATCGCCATTTCATTGTAATTGCCGATTGTAAGATTTGCGATGATCTTCCTTAATGCATTTTTCCTCTTGATTGAGTTAACTTTAAACTTATTTACTTCAAAATTCTGAAGTTCGGGACCAATTTCACTTGCCTTATACCTCGAAAACACCCGTTGATCTGACATTATGCACACCAATTCCAATATACTTCGCGATTCGTGCAGTAAAGTTGACTGAGAATATTTTATTTTTAAATAACACTCAGGCACAATACAAATTCCGTATCCCTCTCTGCTGGATCCGCTAGTATCTATCTATGATGAAGCTGATTATCAAGTACAGACTAAAAAGTTTCAGCACCAGTAGCCATTCTACAACAATTACTTTAGGTTTGCTCCAACGATTGATCCGAGCCATCAGCTGCATCTTCAGGGTTTCACTTGCACTGCAAACGGCAAGCAAATGCACAATTACCCTGTCTTTAGCATCTCCATAACAAATAGGCCCGGGCACTTTTTCGTGCAGTTTTCGGGTAAAGTGTAGTTATTCTTCTACTCACGTGCTCAATATTACGTGCATCGGATATAATAAATTGCTCTACCAAAATGTTTGATAGCACTAAGGCATCTCTATTGATAGTTTAGGAAGGACAGGCAACACCATGCCGTCAAATGAGAGCGACAACTTGTTTTAACGGATACATTACTTGTGATGTGTTTCTTATTACGTTTCTTCTACCTGAACGACTTTTCAACTGAGTTGATGTAAAAATGGTCCATGTGACTCTTAAAAAAACAACTGATAGTATCTAAAACGTTTCTAAAGTCTTCCAGTGCAACCGTAAAGTTAATCAAAAGGGAATGAAACAAAAAAAAAAGAAAGCAGAATTATATAAACTCTACACATAATTAATGAACAAAAATGGTAAAATTTTCGAGTTCTACTCTTCAATGTTAGATGCATTGTATCTACATGCTTCAAATTTTGAGAGTAGTCAAGTGAAAGTAAATCTTTTGTGGCCCGAATAATAACGTTCTATTATCAAAGCATCTAAGGTTTTGTTTGCCCAGGACGAAAGCAAAGATTTGAAGCGTATAGCTTTACAGCCCAAGCATAGTAATTCTGAGGTTTTATGGTTTTCACATTTTTAACGAATTCAAAACGTCATTGATTGATGCAATAGGAAATAACGATGAATAGAAACTCAGATTATTTACAATTAAATCCCTCCAATACATTTTCTCAAACAAATAAAATAATTGTACACATTTAAGAAACCGACCTGTATCATCTATGCTTTTTTGATGCATTTTTTTACATATCTTTCACAATATAGTTTTCCGCTAAATAGATATCTGAGTTCCAGTAGTTGAAACAATCACAGAATCCCAAAAATTGTGGTATTCGATCCAACAACACAACTTTCTTTGATATTTTTGATCTGAATTGATCAGAACGTGATTAGTTCAAAATAAACGGTACTAATTTCAAAAAAAACTCAATTATTAGGAAAGTATTTTAAGCATATAAAAGGAACTAAGTTTATTCATGGTCATGGAGTTAATTTTTAATCCAAATAAATGTGTTTACTTACTGTTAGAGCCCTTAGTTACTATTAAATTTATTTTGGTTGATTAGTTTAAGTTAGCTTTGTATAATTTTATAAAAGATATCACGGTTGAAGAAAGATTTACCAAAAATCCTAATAGTACCTTGAAAATAAGGAACAAATAAAAATGTTATCAATTCTTATATTAATTCATTACCTTGTTTCAATCTGTATTGCTGAAGTTATTGAAACAGTTGAATTTTCAAATTTGTCCCTGGCCCCAGCTTCTCATATTATCGAGCCACATCAAGGATGGGAAGCCACTTTCAACTTTCGTATTCCTGAGTCATACCAGGTCAAAAAAAATGACTATTTTGAGCTTATTCTACCCAGAGTGTATAGAATCAAATTTGCCAAAGATAGTACTGAATTAGTTATTCCAATGAAGGATCGAGCCTTGACAGAAGTTTTTTTATGTACTGTACCACAACAAGCAGCATTCAAATATCAGGATACAATATTACGATGTGTTACTTTGACAGATTTAGCGCCACATCCAGAAATTTCCGGAGAAATCAAAATTGTTTTATCTTTTAGTAACGGGGATTCATCTTATAAATACGAGTTACAGAATGCAAACCATTTCGAAAGTGGTCTAAATAATATTCAATTCACTGATGGACTGAGCACTCAAGTTCATTTCAACGCAGCCCAGTTTAGCGATTTGGTCTATACAACAATAAGGTCTACTTCTTACGATGCAGTCGAGATTTATTTCCTTTCAATGAGGTGTCCAAATGGATACATATTAGGAGGAACACAAAAAATAAAATTCGACTCAAGAGATCAAAGTTGCATTCTGGACTGCGATTCTCCTCAGGTTTATACTTCAAAAGATTTTAATGACTGGTGGTTTCCAAAATCATATCAGGATGCGACTGAAGTTGATGTAATGTGCTTCGGGAATAATTTGTGGATAACAGTTGGAGAGCAAGATGATGACCATTTATTGTGGGTAAATGCAATGCAAGGTGTTAGTGAGGGGAAAAATACTTTAATTCATGACATTTATTTGGATTATACTTGTACTGATACCATTGCAAAAACCATTTATTCTACAGAATACACTGCTGTCTTAGAATATGATATTTATGAAGTCAGTGATACTGCAACTGCTGAGGTTCCTGTATCAGCGCCACCTGATTCTTCCTCTCATTTAACTAGCACGTACATTACCTCATCAAGTACTATAACAACAATCACCTCGACAATTTGTCCACATTGCTCCGAGAAAATAACATCATCAAGTTCCCTAATAACAACATCAACTTCTAGTTCTAGTTCGATCATTGTAAGTACCCCAAGCAGCAGTAATGATTTATCAACCACAACAACCACAACAGTTACGAGTTCGAGTTCGAGTTCGAGTTCAATCACAATTACAAGTTCTAGCAGCAGCATGATAACCACAAGTTCCAGTAGCAGCATAACGACTACAAGTTCTGAGCCATCAACACATTCATCTATTCCTCCATCACTGTCAACTAGTATTCCATCCAGTCTATCCGATTCCACAATAACCTCTACTACCAGTACAACAACAAATATACCCAGTTCATCCACCAATACGATAACTTCATCTACAGTTTCATCATATCCTCCTACAATAGTTAAACCATCCTCTCAAACACACATCTCTTCTACTTCAACCATAACTTCAACTACAACAACAAATACAATATCTTCCAACCCCCCACCTGAAATCCCACCATCGATTGTTAGTTCGCTATCAAAGAGCACTTCCTCAATCAAGATATCTACAAGTATCCCACCTGAAGTCCCATTTGTAAGCCAAAGTTCTTCGATAAATACTACTCCAACACCTCCAACAAACACTGTTTCAACAATTACAACAACAACGATTCAGACATCCACTTCAACAAGTACTACAACATACTCACTCCCACATTCAGTACCTTTAGAGAGTTCAAGTATGTGTGTGACATGCCTTGTGACAGAACCACCAATGAGCGTTACATCTACTCCTCCATTGATTGCAAGTATACCTTCAACGTTCAGTGAACCACCAAAAGGATCAATACCACTAACGCAAACAATGACAACTACAACATTGACAACATCAATAACAAGCTCAGTTAGTTCTCCTAATATTCCAACAAGGACTTCCAACCCACCGCTCAATAATTTACCTCCATTGTCTTTACAATATAATTCACGTCCTCCCATTGATACGAGGAGTTCGAGACCGCCATCAAATGTCATTTCCTATCCAGGTGGAGGATGTAAAACCAGTTCCAGTTCTTATTTAGTACTTTGTTTAGTTCTCTTTGCAGTATTTTAAGGTCTCTAATGTAAAGTAGGTAGTACACCATGTTTCGTTAAACCGAATCCTAAAGTCATTATCAATCAATAATAATAATAACAATAATAATCATAATAAATAACATTGCCTTTTTAATAGTAATGTAATAAGTCTTGATTTTTTCCATTTCTCGTTTATACAAATAAACTAACATGAATTAGGAAAACAATCTAGTATTGTATGGCTTTATGCCGTATGAAGACATATAGCATCGGTACAAGGTGCCGGAGTCCTTTAAAGAGAACATGCGATAATCAAATGCTGTCTTTTCAAAAAGATTCAGCGTGCTTATTAGCCGCTCGATTATAACCAATATATTTTAATGTTATAACCATTGGTTGGTATCAACATGTGTCCTTAAATATTCTTCAAGTTTATTTTGAAGCATTACAACTTCTTCTTTCATCTCTTCCATGGATCTTGGTTTTCTATCTTCGTCAGCATCAGGTTTGAAGTTTGTGCCGTCAGTTTTACTTTTCAAATAATCTTCTCTTCGTACATCCCAATCTTCAAGTCTTTCATACATTGCATCACCTATATTATTAGCCTTGTACCTTGGAATTATATGTGTGTGTAAATGTGGAACTGACTGACCTGCCTCAGGACCGTCTTGTATAGCGATGTTCACAGATTGGGCACCATATACCCACATAACAAACCTGTGTATCAACTGAACAACGTTGAAGAAGTCAGCATTCTCTTGTGGGGTCAGTTGAGATAAATTAACAACTTGGGTTCTTAAAGGTACCACTAAAACATGCCCTTTTGTAATAGGTTTCAAATTTACTAACGCATAGCAGAACTTGGTTCTATAAAATACCTGATCAGTAACGAGAAACTTACTAAAATAAATCTGCTTGACTGGTGTCGTTACCATATTTTCTTCTGTTTAAAACCTTTTTTCTTGCACTGCTATTTGGTATTTGTTCAGAATTGTACTATTTGCTATATAGGGACAGCTGTTTAGAATTTGGACAATACAACTTAATTGTAGGGTATAATTGAGATACTTAATTTAAGATCTGGCAACTCCCCCTCATCTTGAATTCCTCGATGATGGATTACCCGGTTGTCATTCTTTTAAAGCAATAAAACTAATTCGCACAACCTGCAATTATCATGCAAAGGTTAGATCACGACATTGGGCAATGGCAACTCAACGATATACACAATAACAATCATGGTAACATTATAATGATTACCCTTCTCTCCCTTTATTCAGATAAAGAAGAATACTAAATAAAAAACGTAGTAAAGTCAACAGTTATAGGACGCATAATCCAAGAGAAAATGCACTCCCATATTCAGTAAATAATAGCAAGAAAGTATAACATTATGCAAAATCAACAGTTTCTATTACATATCCTTTTACAAAGTTTGTTGTGAGGTGGTTCATTTTATATTGCTTTGTTTTGAATTATAGAGTTACTAAAGTTTACAAACAAGGATGAAAGTACCCCATAAAGCGATGCAAAGAAAGTGTGTGAGTGTGTGTCGTGTCATAATTCATAGCTAAATTGATGGAATAAAACAAATAAAAAAACAGCTTTCAAAACAAGATACCTTACAACCATAGAGCTTAATGAACCCGTGTTGAATATGTTTAGGTTTATTAATTAAATTCTCTTTTCATCCTTCAATTTAAATCCAAAGGTTCATGTTTGCCGCCGATGTTGAGAAGAGTGTTGAGAGAAGTAGCTTTTACTATTTTTGGTTCTTTCCTCAGTACGAAATGTATAGATTACCTTCTTGCTCTTCAAAAGCTGTCAACAAATCTGCAACATCTTCTCCGTTCATATCCCAGCCCAATTTGCACGAAACTGATATATTTTTCAAGCTGGGAAGTCTACCTTCCATCAGGGCGATCGTAAAGTCATCTGGATGAACTTTTGAAGCCAATCCCAGAGACCCACTACAGTCTAAATAGATTGTCTTTAACGGTCTCTCCAACATCTTATCCTCGAATGGTGTCTCAGGATTCAACGGTGTTAGAATATACTCAGAAAATAACCATTTAGTACAATAATCAACCTGAAGTCTTAATGAAATTAGATTTCGACAATATCTAAAAAGAAAGTCCAGGGAGTTGTCTCTTAGCGAAGGCATAGGGTAAAAAAACGACAAATGTTTCAAGTTATCTCCTATTTTCGAGAGAACAGTGTAAATTGATTGTTCATCAACTTGTGGGCAAAAGGAGAACTCCAAAGTAGATATAGTTTCTGGCCAGTTTGTCATAGCTACAAATTCATTAGTAATACCCCCGCTCAGTTTTAAATATTGAAGGTTATTTGGCCAGCAAAATTCTTGGAAACCTTCGCAATCGATTGAACTTCTCGGAAATGCCAGATGAGTTAGTTGGTTGAAATTGCTGATCGCCTTGAACAGATCTTTCAGTTTTACTGTTTCCGAAACTAAACCCAAATCAAGATAACGTAGATTGTGGCAATTTTTTAGTGATATTAATGGAGCATATCCAAAACTTGTCTGCGGCGCGGTGAAGGAATATAAATTGTTAGAGCATCTTCTCAACAATTTAGAAACGTTAGAGTTTTTACCACTTTGTAAGATAGTTGACAAATCTAGAACCTGTACCATATCGCCGAGTCTGTACCGATCAGTCTTCTTGGAACCAACAGCACCAGTTGATATCACAGCTGTTGTTACAGTCTCCACAAAGGCATTAAAATTCCTGCTGGATAATTTTGGAGAGCAGTAGTAGTGAGGTAGTGACGTGTGATACCAATACTTTGAAACCAGCAAAGCATTAATTATGTTATCGTATTCCTTGTTACCCTTTCCATCTTGTTCACTTTGTTTTTCTATGATAGCATCAAAATAGTAGCCAATAATAAGTCGCTGCACCTCTGCGGGAAGTTTCATGGGTTCCACATGTTTTTCCTCCTTCTCAACAACTGCGCTCGTCAACTCAACACTATGTTTCCTTCCATGACCCAACTTCTTACTACACCTGTTCTTCTTCCGTCGTAGACCGGTGCCCTTATCTGTAATGTAACCGTCCTCGTCTTCCACAAGCTCGTCGTCCTCACAGTCTTCTTCACTGACGATATCATTACCTACCGAATCTGTCCTTTTCTTTTTAGCTCCAATAATCTCGAGGTCATGCGATGTCCGCCCTTTGTACCTGGCGTATCCCTTCTTATTCCGTTTCTCCTTATCAGCATCCTCCACAACACCTTCATCTCCATCGTCACCAAAATCTGGCTTCTGCTTATACCGGGAGAGCAAGACATTCGTATGTCCTTGCCCCCCTACATACTTCCGATAAGGCACCACAGCCTTCTTGGGTCTAGATTTATTGGCCATCAACAAAATAATAACCAGCTCCCCACCCTTATCAGAAAGCCAAGTGCAAACGTCCTACTTCTTATCTGAGATTTTATAACTTGTTTTTACTTATATACTCGATGCTATTTGATATACAATACGCAAACTTCAGAGACACATAAAGTATTTATCATTCACAGTGTGCTCCAAAAGACCTTGGCTTCACCTCCTTCAGTGAACAGCCCCATCGCAGGCATCGACAAACGTCAATCAGTCAGAAATAAAAAAATGAAAAAGGAACGTACAGAGGGAAATTTTCTACGTCTATGCTCTCGGAAGCAACAGATATCCCATTCAGCACTCTCAGTGCGCACACCTACTGCAAGCGATGCCCTCTTCCCTCCAAACTAGTGCAGGTGCTGTAACATCTCAGAGACATCGACAGCAGCACCAGATGCAACGAACAACAGCCACAACTACGTACAGAAGACTTGGAAAGGACCTGTGCTTGATCACAGTTTCTTTTTCTCATAGCGTGGGGACTCCATTCTTTGCTCAAACCCTCCCTTCTTCACTGACGGGGTGTATGCTACTACGAAACATTCAGTGATTAAAAAAAAGGAGGTTTTAGGGACATACTATGTTTCTAGAGATTTCGATACACCCAATAGCTCTAGACATCTAAAATAAAAGAAACTGCATTTCCCGAATCACAGGCATATTCTGTAATACATTTGAGTGCATCAAACTCATGCATTGCCCTCTCATCATAGTCCATAGATGAATGCGAGATGCTGTCCTACGAAAAAGCAATTTTTGAATCTTGTTGATTTACCCTGCCACTATAGCGTGACTGTATCACTACGCACTAATTATCATTGAAGTACACCAGCCAATGCTAGTGATCATTTATCAAGTGAATGGAATGGCTAATTCCTGGCCATTGATATGAACTACGGACCAAATTCATTGCAGTTAATCATTACTGCACCTTGCAGCTCCTCAAAAGACCGGCGTACCATAGGAAACTATTAGGTTCTTTGCTCGCGGCGCTGTCTTATAATAGTTATCAAAATTCACCTATGAAGGGCAGTCAGGTGCTAGTGGAAGGCCCTGCAAAGGTGCCGTTCGTTCCTATAAGCAGTTTCACCAACAATGCTCTTACATGGCTAGATATTCTAATTGGTTTAGTGGCGATCCCATCTGCTTTTGCTTACTCCAGTCTCCCTTTGATAGAAAAGTACATCAATTCTGAAGAAGCATTAAACCAAACATCAGAGGGTGTTCTGTTGCAATATATTCAGGACCAAGCAAATAAATATTTATACATCGGGGGGTTTCATCCCTTGCTGATACAAATATTGGGCTGCTGGAACCCCCCAGTGGTGCAATTGAGATATGTTTCATTTGCTCTTATGGCACTGGTCTTTTCCACATTGTACTTCATAACAAGGAAGGTAAACATTAGTAGATTGTTGTCAGTGTCTTTTATTGCGTACCTGATGCATCTGTCACCTATACAGGAGTATGCACTAGCCAACCTCGTGGAAAACTTGCAACTTTTAGCAATTTTGGTGTTTTTCCTAGCATGGCAATCTATAAAGTACTCAATTTACAAGTGCTCCAGTTGGAACTTCGTGTTAGTAGCTGCTAGTATAGTGGTTATCAATACCAAATATTTGGGGTCAACAATGTCATGGCTATGGTTCCTGACTATTGCTTGCTATCACTTGTGGCAGAATGTTTTGCCAGATATCCAAAACTTCAAAACTGCGAGAAGATTTTCTAATTTCTTCACCTTAACCACATTTGGACTAACATTCATTCCATTTAGTATTCTGTTCCTTTCTTATTTCACACAAATTTACCTATCACTATACATTTTTGATAACAATGTTCCATCGGCCTTGAGTTTTATGCCCACCACATACAAGCAAATGGTCCCTGGGTTTACGCAATACAACAAGACGCCTATATATTACAACGATACCGTAGTACGTATTAGGCATGTGGAATCTCTGGGAGGATATTTGTCAACTTTACCTGATGTATTTTATCAGTCAGGGTCCAATGAGCAAATAGCATTTCTATCGCAACTTGAATATGACGAATACAATATGTGGAAAATTGAAGCTGATCCACTTTTGAAAAGGAAGAGTACTGTCGATCAGAATGACAAAATTAGATTAAGGAATGTGAAAACTGGTAAATTGCTAAGAGCCTCATCGGCACAGCCGCCTGTTAGTGATCAAGAATACAACAGTGAAGTGTCACTAACTGGTTCAAGTAATTTTACAGGGGATTCTGATGAAACATGGACTATTGAGTTTACTTCGCACTATAAGTCAACTGGAAAATTAAGCCCTAAAGAAATGCTCAAGAAATTTAATAGTGATACCAATCCAAAATTTGTTGGTGTGGGCTCTGAGTTTTCTTTAGTAAATCGGGGGCATCAATGCACTCTACTTTCACATGACCTTGATCTACCCAGTCATTGGAGTCAATTCAGGGAAGTGTTATATGATCCGCATAGACAGGAACTAACCTGTATTCAAAGTCCTACGAAATCCAGAACATTATTTATATTTGAGTGCATTACAAGCACGGGTACAGAAACTTCTCCTCAGAATGAAAACTCTACTTTCGAAAATTTACTAAAAATCGCTCAGATGATCCCAGATATATTAAAGAGAAATTACAAATACAATTACTATATTCGTAATAGTGATTTTGCAAGAGCTAGATGTGAAGAAGATTTAGATGCCGATGACGATTACAATGAGCATCCATTCCAAAATAGAGTAGAAGTGGGTAGATGGATGTTCTGGAATCCCCCCAATAGCATTAATGGAAATTATTCCAAGATTTTTACCAGTTGTTCAACAATAGTTGTAGGATTCATTTTATTTGAATGTCTTCAGATTATACTGGCCTGCGACCCATTTAATAGTAACACAACTTCTATTCTAATAAGATGGAGACAAAATGATAAGATTACAGACTCATGGATGTTATCGCGCTGGGTGTTTGAAGATTTTGCTGTTGAATGCTTTCTTGGTTGGTTTCTTCATTATTATGTTTTTACCATGAGCCCACATTGGAATTTGGATATTGTTCTTTATTTGCCAAGTTTCATGTTCTCCATGTTGATATCTTTGTCAGTTTTTGATATATTAATCAAGTGGCGTAGCTTTTTGATAATTCTGGTTCCTATTTATTTTGCTTTGATATTTTAAGATATTTCATTTTTTTGCAGAGAACTTGTATATTTCTGAATGAATAAATCCCGATCAGAATTTATAGATTTATACTAATGCATGATTTTGTTTACAATATTGTATCACTGTGTTACCTTATCATTGGTTCTTTCCATTCCATATAAGATCAGAGGCGCTAAATATTAAATAAAAACTGGCTACTATATAGTTACAAATGCATTACCATGAAATAGTGGAGATGGAGAGAAGAAATATCGCTTCACGGAGATTTTTCATTCCAGGGTCGTCTTTTGTGGTTGCTTTTTTTGGTCAGCTATTGGAAATTGTTCAATCCTCTTCAGTCATCATGGTATCTAATACACCATCATCTATCTGATCAATATTAACATCATCCTCTTTCAAAGACTCCCCACCCAATTCACTATTTCCAAGTTCACTATTTGCTATTTCTGTAAGCTTTTTATCATCTTCAATTTTTGGTTGAACTTGGAAAGTATCCAACATATCTCTATCGGGCTCATTCGTCTTTTTGGTGTTTCCGGAGGGATTTAATGGATCGGTACTCTCTTCTGGTGTGTTCGAGAGTCCCGGATTTCGTTTCGAATCTGCAATGCCCGATACAAACACAGATATCAGATCGTCAACCTGTTTCAGAAGCTCATCCTTCTCCTGAACAGCCTTTATTTTCTCATCCTCCACTTCCACCAGTTTTTTCTGTAAACTATCGATTTTATGTAACTGTTCCTCAGCAGATACGCTGACACCAGGCAAAGAATCTATCAGAGTTGTTATCTGTCTTATCTTCACTATTATATCAGTTGAGAGCTCATCAATTCCGTTTCTGAACTCCTCCGGACTAGCTACACTTGCATGTTTGTCTGTCATTTTAGGTTCTTTTGGTTCCAATGGCTCAAAGTCATGTTTTTTATCAATGAAATTTAAAGTGGCACAGAATTGCTCCATTACCTGATCTAAACATTTTTGTAATTGGGTTAACCTATCAGTCATCTTCAATGTCAAGTAATAATACTGTGGTTTTTATTTCTGTACCTTGTATATGTCCTTATTACGAATGGAACTATTCGATATTTGCCTGCTTCCTAGGTCAGTTTTTCTTTTCTCCTATTGAACGCTTGCTAGAGATGTGTCCAATTGGTAAAGCCAATATAAAAGGGAATCGATCAAGTAGCACAACAGATACGTGTTGTCTTTTCGAGGGCCAAAATCAACCAATATGATAGTTCAGATGTTCTCGTCATCACCGTACTAAACTGCTCGCTACCCGAAAATCGACAAAATATTTAGAGCACGTGATGATTAAAATGAAAACCTATAATGTTACAAGATGAATCATATTCCACATCAAAAGTGATTGACCCGTAGATTATAGGTATATTGATTTTATTGAATTCTTCAATATGTTTACTGAGGGTGCGTGGGGACTCTACGGTGAAGAAAAGTGAAAAGCGAAGATAGGTGTTAAGTACTGGAAGAAGTAGTCACGATATGGGATGGTTATGTATTTATTATAACGAATGACATTATATGTGAGGAATATAAGATAAACTCTGTTTTGTAATAAAGCAGATTGGATAAATGATATGATGTAAAAAAAAAAAAAGGGAAAAAAACGATAAATAAAAGTACAATCTATAAGGTTTATAATTCATGAAAGCGAGTGTAATGCAAAAATGGTCGTTAAAAGAATGGTCAAAAAATGGTATGCAATATTTTGGTATGTTAGTGTTTTTGTGTTTGTTGTTCTTATCTTAGTTTGAGTGTTTATTACAGCTTAGAAGAAGGAGTTTCTGTAAGCGGTTTGATTTGGAGAATCAGTTGTCAACAAAAGGTCATCAGCAGACTTAAAAAATCTCGATGACTGTGCTTCAATTGGGGACTCAAAATGTTTGCGAACTTCTGAGTCTGAATTACGTCTACCTGTAATGCGGAGTGGAGTTGTCTCGAAGGAGTGTCTCCTGCTGAATTGATCAATATCACTCACATCGTGAAATTCTTCTTCGTCGTCGGATAAACATTCTGAGTCATCTATGAAGGTGCCCAGGATAGAGTTACTTGTAATATTCCCTACCGATGTGTTAGCAGCAATCACTTTACTTGCTTCCTCGTCCTCTTCTAGAAGAGTTGGAAAGTTGTATGTCTTCAAGAATGAAATTGATAGATCACTATTCCCTGAGTCTCTGTTGACAGTTCTGATCTGGTCCATTTCAGTTATGTGCATCGCGCTGCCTTTTGCAACAATGAACTCCTCAGGTGATAGCTGGACATCGTCATATTCGAACAAAGAAGTAGCAATAGTTGAGCTAGAGACAACTCTGTTATTTTTCATCATGCTGTTGTTTTTGGATATATTAGAAGAGGCGACGGAAGAAGAGCGGTCTAAGTTGTTGGACAGACCGCTAGAGTTGGACCTGTTAACGGAGACTCTTACTGAAGATGTTGACCTCTTCCTCTCCTTCTTTGAGAGCGGGCCACTGAAAGTTGATGTGGCAGATTTGGCGTTGGAAATTGTCTTGTCTAATAGCGATTCTGTGACGAACGCTTTGTTGAGTTGTTCAGGCTCATGATCGTGGTCGTGGCAATCATCCAGCAGCAGCTCCTCATCGGAGTGCTCTTCAATTTGAAAGTAGTTCTCCTGCGTCCTGTTGTAAGAGGCGTGGGAGATGTGCTGGAAACCGTAAGGGGTAGATATCTTAGCAGCTCTCTGGAGGCCATGGTTTTTGTTTCCAGACTTGAACAAGTTTTTGAAGAACCCTTTGTTCTTCTGTGAAGAACTTGCCGTTGATCTTGTGTTGTTACCTTTGGCGTAGGCAGCGGACTGTTTCAGTGGGGGGAGCATAATGCTCTTTTTATGGCTCAGAAGCGGCTGATCGCTATTCAGAACAGCAACATCCAGGTCATTGTCCTGGCTTTCCACATCAGAGTCTCCCAGCAGCAATGTCTGCCCGACCATCCCGTACAGCTTTTCAGCTTCCTGGTCCTCGTCAATCCAGATTGACTTGATCTGTGGTAGCATTTGGTTGTTAGCACAGGTAGTCATTTAGTATAAAGCGGCACGATAGTATATTTTCTTGTTGTTCTTGATTGAGTAAAGCAAGGATTGGATCAGAAGTCAATTCCACACAGTGTGTAATATTTAAGAAGTTGAATGGTCCTGACTATTCTACGGTATAGAAGTTAACTCTTTCGAGCGATGAAGTCCTATCTACGTGGCAGATCAAGTGTTCCTTATATATTAGTTCGATAAAGTGTTGGGAAGCTAATCGTGATGCCGTTTTCTTTTTTTTCCTAGCTTTTCCCGTTGCCTACATTCTTAAGTGGCACGTATACTCTCGCTGTGATCCCATCCCCCCTCTACGCCAGTTGGCATCGAGTCTGAACAGCTCTAATGCTCGCAGGCCTACACATATCCAGAGCTGTCGCGGTGGCTATCCAGGAGCAAGCTGATACTGTGTTTTGCAGGCGAGTGTCATGAGGGCCGTTCAGGCGTGGGGGGCCATGATCCAAGCACCAACAACACGAAAATGGCTTCGTATTCGCGCGAGGTGGGCACGTCTCTTCTGTACTTGCGCCTGCTCTGTGAGAAGTAGCGCGAGTTGTGTGTGGGGGGGGGGGGGCC
>JAJLUB010000089.1:0-53769 GCA_030564085.1 Nakaseomyces uthaithaninus
AGGAGGCAGCCCCCCCCCCCCCCCAGGGGCAGCACTCGATGCGGGCAATTACGAGGGCTGCAACAACTCCTATTTCGATCCAGATGCCTAATACGGGGGGCGGTGAGACGGGGGTGACGGAGGCCAATGGCCCCAAGGGCTGCTCTCTCAGAGAGGCAGAGGCAGAGGCAGTAAGAGAGACACACACACAGAGAGAGGCAGTAACAGCAGAAAATCCATTTTCAAAACAAGGAGTGCACTCTAAGGCTCACAATGAATTGGGAAGCCTTCCCGTATTAGGGACTAATGTTGTCCAATGCAATTGTGGATAATAGAGACACTTGTTCTTGGGATGGGTACTAAAAGGAAAAAAATTTTTTTCTTGCGCAACAATCGAAATGTATATAAAGGGTTATCGATTCTTGGTTTTGAATTCAAGAAGTCTTGTTCACTTGTAGAGAATAGAAGACCCCAAGGAAAAAAAATTACTCTAGTCAAAGACATTTCCCTCGACATAATCACATATATATACAAATAACAATGAAGTTCCAAACTGCTTTGACTGCCATGTTGGCTGCCTCCGCCATTGCCTCTCCTATCGACGGCTTGTTCAAGGACAAGAAGAAGCAAACCAAGACCACCAGCTCCACTGCTACCACCCACGGTAAGCAGCTGCCAACTGCCTTGGCTGCTCTTCTAGGTGGCTCCTCCAGCAACGCCACTGCCAACTCCACCGTTGCTGCCAACCACTCCAACGCCAGCAACTCCTCCATGCTAAACCACACCAACAGCACCACCGCTGCTGAGATGCCTCAGCTGCAGGTCATCTACACTGGTGGCAGAGTCGCAATCGCCTCCAACGCCTCCAACGCTACCTTCCACACCAACTCCACCCAGTTGTTCAACAGCTCCACCGCCTTGAACATCACCGAGTTGTACTCCGTCGCCGCTAGCATCAACGAGACCTTGAGCAGCAACAAGTCCATGGGTGCCGTCGTTGTCTCCAACGCCAAGTCCCTAGAGTCCCTAGGTTTCTTCTCCTCCGTCGTCTTGGACTCCGAGAAGCCAATCGTCGTCTCCGAGGACGAGGAACTAGCCTTGCTAGTCGCTAACGACACCGGTGCCATGGGCCGTGGTGCTCTAGTCGTCGCCAAGAACGGTATCATCTACTCTGGTGTCTTCGCCCCATCCTCCGCTACCTCCGTTGGCGGTGTCGCCGTCGGTGTCATCGACGACGCTAAGAAGGTCAACTGGTACTTGGGTGCTTCCGTCCCAGCCTTGGTCCACGCTAACTCCACCATCAGAGTCAACTACACCAACTTCACCTCCACTGATGTCACCACCGCCCCATTGGTTCCAATCGTCTACGACGGTGGTTACTCTTCCTCCTTGATCTCCTCTTTGGCCTCCTCCGTTAACGGTTTGGTCGTCGTCTCCTCCGGTGCTTCCAACTCCACCACTTCCACCATCGAGTCCGCTGAGATCCCAGTCGTCTACGCCGCTGAGTCTGGTCTATTCAACCCAGTCTCCTCCAAGGACGTCCCAGAGAACTCCGTCTCCGCCGGCTACTTGTCTCCAGTCAAGGCTCAACTATTGTTGTCCATTGCTGCTGCCAACGGTGTTACCTCCGATGAGGAATTGGCTGCTATCTTCCCATGAATAGCTTGAATTAGGAAAACCTTTAATTTTTTTTCTCCTTCAACCTTTTTTTTTCTCTTCACTTAAGTTATGATACCATGAAACCCACTTCAAGAAGCGGAAACTCCGCCGTTCCTTATCACCCGCTCTCCCTGTACTGATCTTTACATTTGGTGTCTCTGTTTGTTGCAATTATTTTTTTTTACCCACTTTGATAAATCTTTATTTGAAGACTTTTGTTTTATTTCATTTAATACTAATATTCGAAATACCCCAAACTTCAATACAAGAAACACCAATGTTATTTTTTACTTGATCCCCGGAGAAAGTAGGCAGTGATACTAGAGGGAACTGTGTGGTTTTACGTTTCTGTGTTTTGATTTCTCAAGATATTTTTTTTTGACTACAACCTTTTCTAATGTGCAAGTGTTTCTTTAGTCTTTGCCGTTTCCCTTCGCAGAGTTTTGATAATTTCTGTGTAAGAGGGATACAGGGCAGGCTCAAAACACCCACGCCCAATACCGTCATGAAGCTAGAAGTCTTCGAAACAAGTTCAGATGGGGGAAGCTTTTCCCCATTCTGCATCTTACGATTTTCAAGTCTCTAGTTTTTGTTTTTCAAAGCCTATGTTCTTACATTGTGCTTTGGAAAGTGTTTACCTACCCATTCTGTTCCGGGTGGAAACATCAGATTTTTTAATATTATTTTTTTTTAATCAGTCGCTATATTAATTTTTATATATCGCGGACCCTTTTCTAATTTATATTATACAATACCAATAAAGCTAGCTTTTTTACTAACCACGCCGGCCCTGCATTCCTAGTGTACAGGGCTGACAGACACGGGGATAATAACCATGACCCTTGCCTTTGAGCATTCATACACGTAGTCATCCCCCCCATGCCGGACTGCATCGCTGACTAAACATCCCAGTGTGACTGCAAACCCACACAGGTAACCACTATCGCACCACCACAGTCAAGCAACACAGGCTCCCAATCTTATCTCTGCCCTATACAGCGCACTGCAGTTGCACATCACATCGCACGCACACAGATGGGTCTGGGCCAACGACATGCATGTCCCGTCGCACGTAGATCGCTCTTATCTCATCTTATCTGCTCGCCCCCCCCTCCACCACCTACGAACCTTATCAGCAGCGACTCCTTTTCCCGCGGGAAATTCCCCCTGCGGCTACGCTCTGGCCTTCGGGGCCACAGTCCCAATCAGGCCTAATTGGGCTATCGCGATAGGAAAAGACTATTAGGCTTTCCCAGTGCCCGTACGTGGAAACAGCTAGCGAAGGGTGCTCTGCGGCGATGGCCTCCGCACTCGATTGCGTTGATTAGCGTGCTCCGGCGGGGGGGGGGGGGGAGACCCAGGACAATGGCCTGTTCGTAGATAACGCATCCGAGATAAGATAAGAAGAAACTGGACTATGTACTACAGCTAGACCACGGAGCTGAAATAGTTTTACTACTAACCTCTGATTGATGACTAAAAGACTTATCGCTCGGTATTCATCTTACTACCGGCGATTGAGAATGCAATAAACGAAATAAATTGGTATATAAATGGGAGCTTGGTGCGTCCAATTGGGCCACCATGCTCCTCTCTTGTAAATTGTTCTAGCTTGATACCAGGACAACAACTCAATAATACAACAATCACAACTTTGGCACAGGTTGGGACACTAAAAATTATAATAAGATGTCTACATATAACTTCACTGGGACTCCCACGGGCCACGGGCCTGGTGGTGACTCTCTCACCACAGACTTGAACTTGCAATTCGACGCGGTAAACATGCTATGGCTGGGGGTGTCCGCCTCGGGAGTCTGGCTTATGGTGCCCGGTATAGGTCTCCTGTACTCGGGGCTGTCCAGGAAGAAACACGCGCTTTCGCTGCTGTGGGCCTCCATGATGGCGGCCTGTCTGGTGATATTCCAGTGGTTCTTCTGGGGATACTCGCTGGCGTTCTCGCACGAGACCAGGGGCCACGGGTTCCTGGGGACCCTCGAGTTCTTCGGGTTCAGGAACGTGCTGGGTGCCCCATCCACGGTGTCCTCGGTGCCCGACATCGTGTTCGCTATCTTCCAGGGCATGTTCGCCGCCGTGACCGGTGCTTTGACGCTCGGCGGCGCCTGTGAGAGGGCCCGTCTGCTGCCTATGATGGTGTTCTTGTTCCTCTGGATCACGATAGTGTACTGCCCCATTGCATGCTGGACATGGAATGCTGAGGGCTGGCTCGCTAAGCTCGGCGCACTGGACTACGCCGGCTCGGGCCCCGTGCACTGCTCCTCTGGCCACGCCGCCCTCGTGTACGCTCTAATCCTGGGTAAGAGAAACGACCCAGTTGCCAAGCGTGGCATGCCCAAGTACAAGCCCCACTCGGTCACGTCTGTCGTTCTTGGTACAGTGTTCCTTTGGTTCGGCTGGCAGTTCTTCAACCCTGGTTCTGCCGGTAACGCCTCCATCAGAGCATGGTACTCCGCTATGAACACCAACCTGGCTGCTGCCTCTGGTGGTCTGACCTGGATGTTCATTGACTACCTGAGATCAGGCGGCAAATGGACTACAGTCGGCCTCTGTTCCGGTATTATTGCTGGCTTGGTCGGTGTTACCCCAGCAGCCGGGTTCGTACCTATTTGGGCTTCTTTCATCATCGGTGTTGTTACCGCTGCCGGCTGCAACTTGGCTGTCGACTTGAAATACTTGATCAACATCGATGACGGTATGGATGTCTACGCTCTGCACGGTGTAGGTGGTTGTATCGGTTCTGTGTTCACTGGTATTTTTGCTGCTGACTACGTAAACGCAACTGCCGGCCAGTACATTGCCCCTATCGAGGGTGGTTGGATCAACCATCACTGGAAACAGGTTGGCTATCAGTTGGCTGGAATCTGTGCTACTATTGCTTGGACTGTAACAATCACCGCGATAATGCTGATCGTGATGGACAAGATTCCATTCTTAAGACTAAGACTCAGACCCGAAGAAGAAGAGCAAGGTACAGATGAAGCTGAAATTGGTGAGTTCACTTACCAGGAAGACCAGGAGTACATCCCAGAACCTGTGAGATCGAGAAACTCCGTTGTAGCTCCAGTGATGAACTCACTAGACGACAAGATCGCTTCATCTGCACCAGTGATAGACGGAAAGACGTCAGACTCAGAGTCGATGTCAAATGAAGCAGTATCGAACGGGAATGAAAAAGTTTGAATATTAGTATAATATTATCGCGTTATAGATCCCTACTAGTTAGCAACCAAAACTTAATCCATAATAATAATAAGTAATTTCAAGAATATTGGATGTTTTTCATTTTTAAAGAGCTCGCGGTTTGAATTTGTTCTTGGCTCTGATACGATCTGAGGTAACACTCCCAGCTTTAGTTCATTATCTTAATGGTATGCATTAGAGTTTGTCTTATTTATCATCCTCTTCTTTTATACATGATTGAATATTCAATCTCAGTTAAATACAGTTCATTAACGCTCTAGGTTGATATTGTCACCGAATTTCGCGTACAATGCAGTTTTGAGCTCTGACAGTCTATCCTCTATCTCGTCCTGTTTACCTTCCAGCTCACCAATCTTCTCATCCAGCCTCTCTGAGTCCTTTTCCAGTTGTTCTACCACTTTGCTCTGCTTCATAAATACAAAAATCTCACCCATCCTGTACTGCACCTTCTCATCTTCGTCTATAAGCTCGATTTCAAGCGACACGTCCTCCAGATACTCCTTCTCCTGCCTCTCCCTCTTCAGTTCAGCCTCTAATGCATCTTTCCTCATTATGAGCTTCGAAAATTCATTTATCTTTTGCTGATCAACAAATGTGACCTCCACATTGTTCTTCTTTCCCTCAGGTAACAATTCCATATTTACCCTTCTGCTTTTTCTTCTTAAACCTTGGCGAACCTTAATACACTTCCAATTGCACACCTAATAGACGCTACAGCTGAACTCAATAGCTAGAAGTGCTTAAGAACACCATTTGAAGGGAAACTTCTTCATTGACAGTACCGAGCTCTTGCATTAATTTCGACATTACATCATTTTTTTTTCTTCCACCGCCAAGTTGCAGGGACACAGCCGGCATGCGATGAGCTGAAAAATTTTATGCTGCCAATCTGTTGAAGAAAGCAGGAAATGCTGAAGTCATGCTCACTTGACGTAGCATTTCCAGCCATTAAACTGTACAAAGTATATCTGGTTATACTTCGTTGCTGTTTTCGTTTCAACTTGGTGAGTTATTAAGCGCAGATTCCGCACCACTTGCCTTCCATTTTCATCCATAGTCAATAGAGTTTTTCTGCTTTCAAGTCATGGTTTCTGAGTCATTCCTGTTAGAGTTGCCCAAATGTGAGCACCATTTGCATTTAGAAGGTACACTAGAGCCAGATCTACTATTTCCACTAGCCAAGAGGAACAATATCAAGCTGCCAGATCATTTCCCTCAGACCGTTGCTGCGTTGGAGCAGAGATACACGCAGTTCAAGGACTTGCAGGACTTCCTGGACTACTACTATATCGGTACAAATGTACTGGTCACTGAGGATGACTTTTTTGATTTGGCTTACGCCTATTTTACCAAGGTCTCAAAGCAAGGTCTTGTCCATGCCGAGGTATTTTACGACCCTCAATCGCACACAACTAGAGGTATCCCATTGGAGGTTGTTACCAGGGGATTCGATAGAGCCTGTAAGAAGGCCCAAGAGGACTACGGCATCACATCAAAGCTGATAATGTGCTTGTTGAGACACTTGCCTTGCGAGGATGGTTTGAAAACTATCGCTGAGGCAGAGCCACTTATCAAAAATGGTACCATCCACGGCCTGGGACTGGATTCTGCCGAGAAACCATTCCCACCAGCTCTGTTTGTAGAGTGCTATGAACGTGCAGCCGAGATCAACCCGGATATCAAACTAACTGCACATGCTGGTGAAGAAGGCCCTCACACGTTTGTCTCTGATGCCTTGGATTTGCTTAACGTTACAAGAATCGACCACGGTATCAACTCTACCAAGAACGAAGAGCTCCTTGACAGACTTGCAGCACAACGCACCATGCTTACAGTGTGCCCCTTGTCTAACGTAAAGTTGCAAGTGGTCCAGGCAGTCAAAGAGTTGCCTCTGCAAATGCTTGTCGACAAGGATGTCCCATTCTCATTAAACTCCGACGACCCTGCCTACTTTGGTGGCTACATTATAGACAACTACTACCAGGTCAACAAGGACTTCCCTCACTGGGACTACGCAATTTGGGCTCGTATTGCTAGAAACTCCATCAACGGCTCCTGGTGTGACCAGAAGAGAAAGGATGAGCTTCTCGCAAAGGTTGACGCAGTTGTCGCAAAGTACATCTAAAGCGGCTTGCTGTGATATAGAGACTTTGACAAAGAAACACAAAATTTACATATATTCCCTTTAGAGTTTTATTTTAGCATAGATATGTATCATAGTTGTAAACTCCTAAGTGTAACCCAAGAATATTCCAGCATCTTCTTTTCTGTGATCGCCACCCATCGATGAGCAATGGGATCCGCAGCTAATTCAAAAAAGTTAGTCGATCAAGGGATCGTAAAGTCGCCACCAATGCCTAATCACTGTGGTTGAATCTGGTGGCAACAGATAACACAAGACATCTAAGCCAGTATAAAAATAAGAGAGAATCTAGCCTGCCATCTTTTGTGTTTGGAAGAAACATTTGGGCAATATCACGGATAGAGAACAGGTAAAAGGGATAGTGAATATAAACAGTACAAATTATGGTAGCTATAACGTTCGCGAAGAGGACAGACGGTGTAGTTAATGATGACACTGTAAAGGAAACAGGGATGCTCGATGTTGGCACACATTGCCAGTACTGTCGTCAAATAGACTTCTTACCATTTCATTGCAAGTATTGCGAAGGGGATTTTTGTGGACAACATAGGTCGAAGGAGTCACACCATTGTAAATGGCTACTAGACCACCCTGAGATGGCTGAAGTGGATTCTAATCCATCTACACCACCAAAATCAAACAAAGAGAAATTCTTTCAAAGCTTATTGCCGGAGAAGGCCCATGTCAGAGTGAAGTCACCATCCCCTAATCCTCAGTCCCCTTCGTCGGCGAGACTAGGTGTTGGCAACCATAGTGCCGAGACTACAAAGATACGATCTACGCTCAATCCTAATGCATTGAATAAGTTACTGAGCTTTTTCAAGAGGACCAAGTCTGATCCAGCAATTAAGAGGAAAACATCCAGCCGAACAAATAAGGTAGTGGAATTAAATACTTTGAAGAAACAGGCAAAAGGCGACAGCAAGATTCCAGTGCAAAACCGTATTTACATATATTGCCAGGTAATTCTCGATGAAGATGAGAAAAATGATGCCGCTGGTTTGAAGAAAGAGCCTTTATACATAAACAAAATATGGCCAGTAGGTAGAGCCCTGGATTCTATCTCTCAACAGCTACACGTAACAAATGTCAACGGTAAAGTGGATGTTAGCAAAGGTGAGAAACTATTCCTGTACAAATTCGACGATAGTACGAACGAGTACAAGGGGTTGGATACGTCTGGAAGGGTGACATCCTTAATAAAAGATCTTGACACAATTTATCTGGTAAGAGGACAGATATAAAGTACATGTTTATTTCGCCACAAAAGTAGGAATAAAAAAAAGAATTAATAGAAAATTAATTACTAGAATAATGACAATAATATAAATCTAAGTATGAGTAAAAAAAAATTAGTAAAATTCTGATTAACAGCATAGGAAAGAGATAAACAAAAAAAATTTCAACATTTTGTAGAACAAATCATCCGTATTTCCTTTTCAATGTTAGAATTCTTTTTAAAAGAAGAATACTTAGCCGTTGACTTATCATTCATTGTACGTAAAGTTCAAGGTATACCGTAATTGCATTAATAGATCATCAAATATGAAGAAGTCAAAGCTTTTCTAAGATAACAGTACATTCGGCTAACAGCAACCAAGCTTACTAAAGAAACCTTTTTCTGTACCTGTTGAATTCACATCTTGCTGCACTTTGCTTGGGCGGTTTGGATGGGTAGTTGGCTGTTCTTGTTTGCTGTATCTATTAACATTTGCTGTCCCATTATTTACAACGTTAGCACCGGTCTCAGCATTTCCATTATTGTTAGTAGCAGTATTAGTGTTTAATAGTTGTGAATTCAACCTGTAGTTCTGCTGATTAATAGCATTATTTGGATTCCTCTGTGATTGTTTCTGTTGCTGTTGCAGATATTTCTGTTGTGTCTGCTGTTGGTACGCTTCATAAGATGTAGGATCAAAATTATTACCTTCACGATGAGAGGACTCTTGTGGCACTGGCTGTGGTAGCGCCTTTTCAGGGCCGTTCTTGTGCTTATGCTTGTTGTGTGGTGGGTTTGGATGTCCATATCCATGCAGATTTGGCTTCTTATTAATGTTCAAGTCCCATCCTTTCCCTCCATTCAACTTCATCCAATCATATTGTCCATCCATTGTTTCACCAGATTCGTTCAAAGCAGAAGAAATCAGTGCACGATATCCTTGATAGTCTGGAGTCTCGTCAAAGCCTAAGTTTCTCACAATCTCCAGATACCTACCAAATTGAACAGGTAGTCCGTTCGATAGATCATAGACATCGGTCGATCTCTTCTTCTCCCCAATCTTTTCGTACTTTTGCTTGTTATTGGGGGCCTTCAAGCCTTGCCATGGCAACTGACCACGCAAAAAGTAGAAGAACACATGTCCCAGCGCCTCCATATCATCCCTTCTGGACTGCTCTCTCCCCAAATGTGTGTTGATAGACATGTACCTCGCAGTGCCACTCAATGACTTCTTCTCTCTGTAAGGGATGTGCTGCTTAGTCTTAGGGTCTCTGTACTGTTTGGCCATACCGAAATCAATCAGGTGGATATTGTTCTCATCGGGCTGCCCAGGTCTCCCAACAAGGAAGTTGTCAGGCTTGATGTCCCTGTATATCAGATCATGCGCATGTAGGTCCTCGATTAGCGTGATCATCTGCACTGCGACCTGGACCACAGTCTTCACAGAGAACTTTCTTCCGCACCAATCGAACAGGTCCTCCAGCGACGGACCAAGCAGGTCTATCACCAGAATGTTATGCAGACCTTCCTGGCCAAAGTAGTAAGCCTGCGGGATCCCCGGTGTCCCCGCAAGGATCTTATACGTCCTGTACTCATCCTTCAGCTGAGGAGCCTCCGTCTTGCGCGGCTCAAACTTGATAGCAACGGGCAGCCCATTGATCACATTAGTACCTTCAAAAAGCACACCAAAGGACCCTTCGCCGATCTTCTTCCCGATCTGGTAGTGCAGACCCACCACAGAACTCTTGCTCCCAGCACTCCCCTCCCTGTTGCTGTTGTTGTTGCTCCCACTGTCCCCCACATACCCACGCGCCGGCGACGGCGTCCGCGACACATGCTGCGGCATGCTCCCGTTCATCAGCCGCACATTGCTCGGGTTCGGCATCGGGCCAGGGTTCGACGTCTGCGTCATCGTCGCAGTCAGCGTGGCCAGGTGGTTCTTCGTCACAATATGCTGTTGCAGCGACATCTCTCCGCTCCCTGCCTTCTCTATACTCCTTCTCACCGGCTAAGGCTCGTCACATCCACCACAAACCAACAAGACCTTCTTATCGAGAAACACTTCGAGAGTCTTTTGTGTTGTGCATTTCTTTTCCCCTTCCACCCCCGCATTGCGCATCGTGGCTTCCCAAAGCCCACAGCCCCGTTCCCCGGCAGGGATTTGCGATTCACGCGCCGTGCACGGGGAGAGTGATCTGCACAGCATACACACAAGACAGCGGCAGATATCCCACATGCACGCAGCACACACTAGCTTCAGCAAGACCCTGGGAAGTATATCGTGGCATTGGCCGCTCCAGATCCCGCTGCGTACCACTCACCTGGGTATATACATAGGTTAACGGCGGAGTGCTATTATGCATCACTATACACGTATATAACAGAGGCAGTGCGATTAGTGCCCACTAGAGGCCAAACTACATGGCCTCTTCTCTATATCAGTAACGGATACGTGGGGTTCTGGGCCGCCAGGTCCTTGCTGGGTGTGTGGATGCCCCGGGGGAGGGCGAGAGGCCCATCCGAGTGGTTCAGGAGAACATCTTTGAGAGAGACTTCTTCTGCTTCTCGCTCTGCTCCTTTCTCTTCTTCTTGGTGTCATTGATGGCTTTGAGGATGGCGGTGTCGTTCTGCTGGAAGGTGGTGGCCATCTCGAGGTCTGTGAGCGCCATGTCGGTGTCGTTCACTGCGTAGTATGCCAGGCCACGGCGGTAGAACGCCTTGGCCTTGGCCTTGTCGTCGGCTGCCTTCTGGTACAGGACCTCCGAACACGCGACGAGGACGGTCTTGTAGTCCTTAACCTTCAGCCCGCAGATGGCGATGTTCAGCGGGACGGAGACCTTGAGCTGGTCCACGCGGTCGGCGTCCTCCTTGGACAGGTCCTCCGGGAAGTACTCCTTCAGGAACTTGTCGCACTTCTGGTACTTCAGCAGGGCGTTGGCGTAGTCCTGCTTCTTGAAGAGCTGGGTGCCGATCTCCTTGACGGCCTCCACGGCCTTCAGAACGGAGTTGACGTCCTTGGTGTCGACTTTGTCGTCGTCCTTGAGGGACTCCTCGTAGTTGTCACCGAACTCGTCAGTGGGCGTCTGCTCAGCGTCCTCGGGGACAACGTAGTCGTCTGGCAGCAGTCCACAGTCGTCGACCTTGACGTCCTTCATGGGCTTGTCGCTGCCGTCCTCGGTCTGCTGCTTCTCGATCAGACGGACGAGACGCTTGCCCTGTATGACTTCGCCAAACACGACGTGTTTCCCGTCCAGGTGTGGCGTGGGGACACATGTGATGAAGGCCTGCGAACCGTTCGTGTTTGGCCCGGCATTGGCCATAGACAGCAGATAAGGCTTGTCGTGCTTCAGCTGGAAGTTCTCGTCCTCGAACTTCTCCCCGTAGATGCTCTCGCCGCCGGTACCGTCGAAGTTGGTGAAGTCACCGAACTGACACATGAAATCCTTGATCACCCTGTGGAAGATGGAGCCCTTGTAGGACAATGGGACGGGCTTGCTCTTGGCGGTGCCGGCCTTGCCCTCACAAAGCTGCAAGAAGTTGTCCGCGGTCTTTGGGACGACATCCTTGTACAGCTCGAACACTATGCGGCCCTTAGGCACGCCACCAATGGAGATATCGAAGTAAGCCTTAGGTCTCGACATTCTGCGCTATCGCTACTCTCTTTTGTTCCTCACAACAGTACCACTTATATCTATCTGATCCTTGTGAAAGACAAAACAGCAAAACTCGCTTGCTGCAATTGAAACGTCCCAATTCGTATTTCAAGTGAACAGCTCACAAAAGTACCAAACACTCTCTGTTGCGACTACAATTGGTGGTGCCCATCCCACTACCTCAGGCATTACGGGTCCACACTGCCCTGGTGCCATTCGAGGCTCGCCGGGACCACCAATTGCCACTGCCCGGACGGGTGGGGGGTCTGGGTGTTGGCATGGCCCATCGCCGGCAGTTGGGCGCATCTCTTGGCAATACGTAGTGAGCCTTGGCAATATGTAGTGGGTCTTGGCAATACGTGATGTGCCTTGGCAACACCCCGGTGGGCAGTGTCGAGTCGTCAATTGGCTATTTACAAGTGAGGGTAGGGAGCTATGTCTCTATATACTTCAGTAAGGCCCCAGGTGTTTGCGAGTCGTAACGGGGAAAGACAAGGGGGAGGTGAATGCTTGGTTCTGTTTGCAGTGCTTTTCAGGCGTCTCTGTCTACTGTCTGCACGCGGTCCCTGTTTCCGTTGTTCTCCCAGCAGCTCCTGAACTTCGCCATCTCCGGGAAGCACTGCCGCCAGTCGTTTGTGTCTGCGTGACACAGCTGCAGCGCGAGGTTCTCGACGTAGCAGCCGGTGTCGGTGATCCGCTTGTCCCAGGCGTCGCGCTCGCTGCCGCCCGCCTCCTCCTCGACCATCTCCTTGTACTGCTCCAGCGCCTCCTGGTAGTACTTCGACTCCGAGCCCATTCTAGCCGTACCTAAGTGTCCTGTATTTGCCACGGGGACAGTGTACTGTAGTATCGCCTGTGCTGATGTATATGTATTCTAAACACAATAGATATACATCCACATACATACACCCACCCCCACACACACACCCATACAACGCACTATGCACGTCACACGTCACACTATATATCACTGTGTACAGACATTACACCACTCCTACGTACAAAGATACACACACTCCCTCAACACGGTTTGTTAAGCGTGATGTACCGTTCACAGGCACAACACGAGCACATACACGTCTCACGCGACAAAAACCCGTCCTGGGGCTGATCTGGCACTTCCTGGCCCCCCCGCGAGCTGCGCGTCGTCTCTCTCTGCGCGTCGTCGTCGTCTCTGTGCGCGGTGTGACGTGGTGCGTGTCCCAGAGGGTAACACTGGGCAAGTGGGAGGGTTCTTTTGTCTGTGCTGTGTCTCTCGTCTCTCTCGGCCAAACAATCCCAGAACACGCAAGCCACGCTGGGGGGTCCTTCGATGCACAGGAACCACGCCTTCGGGACTGGGGATCCCCCCAGTTGATGGGCGACACCCTTGCAAACTGCAATTGGAACTGCAACAGGAACAGGAATTGCAACTGCAATTGCTGTTCCAACTGTAACTGCTACGGCAACACGGTCTTACTTTTTCAATTGGAAGAACTAGAATCAAGGTTTCCTCTCCCTCTCTCTCTCTCTCTCTCTCTCTGATTTACAAATCCAAACAAGGATATAATAGAACAGAAGAGCCATGGTTAGGATCGCTGAGTACTCGCGTACCGCGACTTTTGCGTGGTCGCACGACAGAATCCCTTACCTCGTGTCCGGCACCGCGTCAGGCACGATAGATGCCGACTTCTCCAACGAGTCGAAGCTCGAGCTGTGGTCTCTGCTCGCCACGGAGAACGAGAAGCCAGCCTTCTCCCTCGCCGCAGACGCTAAGTTCAAGGACCTCGACTGGTCCTGCGACGACAGGTACATCGCCGGTGCCATGGACGACGGCGCGGTGCAGATCTTCGAGTTCGACGCCGCCAAGGAGGCGCTCGCAGCCAGAGCCGCGTTCTCGGCGCACTCCTCCGTGGTGAGAACCGTCAAGTTCAACAGCAAGCAGAACAACGTGCTGCTGTCCGGCGGCAACGCAGGCGAGATCTTCATCTGGGACCTGACGAAGTGCATAGCCGGCGGGAAGAAGAACGCGGACTACAACCCGCTCACCCCCGGCGTCTCCATCTCCACCATCGACGAGGTGCACTCCCTCTCCTGGAACAAGTCCCTCGCACACGTCTTCGCGTCCGCAGGCAACTCCAGCTTCGCGTCCATCTGGGACCTCAAGGCCAAGAAGGAGGTCATCCACCTGAGCTACGCCTCCCCGAACACGGGCAACAAGGTGGACTTCTCCGCCGTCGAGTGGCACCCGCTGAACTCCACCAGGGTCGCCACGGCGACCTCGAACGACAGCGAGCCCGTGGTGCTCATCTGGGACCTGAGGAACTCCAACGCGCCCTTGCAGGTCCTCTCCGCGGCGGCCAACCAGGGCCACGGCCACACGAAGGGGATCCTGTCCCTGGACTGGTGCCAGCAGGACGAGAACATGCTGCTCTCCAGCGCCCGCGACAGCTCCGTGATGCTGTGGAACCCGCAGACCGGCAAGGCGCTCACCGAGTACGCCACCACCGGCAACTGGTGCTTCAAGTCCAAGTTCGCCCCACAGGCGCCAGACCTGTTCGCCTTCGCCACGCTCGACGGCAAGAGAGTCGAGGTGCAGACCTTGCAGAACTTCGAGACCACGCTCGACGAGGAGGTCAGCAAGACGAAGCAGCAGGAGTCCGAGACAGACTTCTGGAACCACGTCTCCGAGGAGAAGAGCGAGATCAAGTCCACTATCATCAACCTGCAGGCGCCAGCTTGGTACGGCAACACTTCCGCATCCGCCCAGTGGGCGTTCGGCGGTAAGCTGGTCCAAATCTCAAGCGATGGCCTGGGCGTCGAGATCTCCAAGCCAGACATCTCCGACCTGCAATCCGACAACACATTGGTCGACGCCGTGAAGTCCGGCGACTTCAACGCTTTGATAAACCAGAGACTGGTTAAAGTAGTCGACGATAGTAACGAGGAAGACTGGAACCTGCTTGAAAAGCTCTCCATGGACGGTAAGGAAGAGTTTTTGAAGGAGGCCCTAGAACTTGGTGACGACAATGAAACGAAAGAGGAGGACGAAGAGAAGGACGGTGATGAATTTTTTGAGAAAATTGAGACCAACTTCCAGCCATCCGGTGCTTTCAAGATTGCTGCCAAGGACATTGGCATAGCAGACAGCATTCTATCCGGTAACAACAAGAAGGCTGTGAACGAACTTTTGAAGAGTGGCTCTCTACTAGAGGCCTTTGTCTTAGCAACTAGTACTGACAGTGACAAGATAAAACAAGACATTAAAGACTCCTATTTTGCCAAATACGGCAAGGATTCGAGCTTGTCCAGAATTCTCTACTCATCTTCTAAGCAGAGCTCTGATGATTTGATCAAGAACTTGGATATCTCTCAGTGGAAGTATATCACAAAGTCTATTTACAATTTCCACGCTAATGACGAAACTGTTAGAAACGAGAAGTTACTAGAATTAGGTGACAGACTGCTAGAAAAGAAGGATAGACAAAACGCTTTGTCCTTATACATTGCTGCCAGCTCACTTGATAAGATAGCTGCTGTGTGGTTGAAGGAGTTCCCTACCTTGGAGAATAAATTGAAGAAACAAGATAAGACAACCTATGATGCCCACGTTGAATGTTTGACCGAGTTTATTGAGAGGTTCACCATTATGTCAAGTTTTGTTGGTAAGAAGCAGAAGATCACTAACGACTCGCTGATTTCCAAGTTCTTTGAGTTTATCAACATCACCGCAGCCACAGGTAACTTTGAACTAGCTTTGATGTTCTTGAACATCCTACCAGAAGACAACGAGCTCGTTATTGCTGAAAAGAAGAGAGTCATGGTTGCCTCTGGTAAGGTTGCTGAGACCACCTCCAGAAAGACAAGGTACAGCTCCCACACCAACTTGGCGTCAGTTGGTAAGAAGCCGGTGAACCTACCACCTACACCAGCACCTGTATCTGCGCCAGCACCATTTACTCCGCAGGCAGCCAACTCATTCTCCAACGCCCCAGCTCTGCAACAGCGCCAATCAACCAGCAGCGTTAAGACCAACCCTTATGCTCCTGCTGAGACCGTTGCGGCTGAGAACAAGTTCAATGCGTACGCTGCTCCAATGACTGCTCAGCAGCCCTTGCCACCTCAACCAGCCACCTCTTTCATCCCACCTGCAAACCCATACTCCAACGTTGCTGCTCAGTCACTCGCTATGGCTGCACAACAGCCAATGTCTCCACATGCATCTGCAGCAGACCAGCAAGTTCCAAGGGGGTCATCCGTCCTATCCGGACAGACCCCACACTTGAATAAGAAGGCCAACGATGGATGGAACGATCTCCCACTTCCAGTGAAGGAGAAAGCTCAGCGTGCCAAGCCAGTTACTGTCGCTCCCATCCCTAACATGGGCATGACCTCGCCAAACGTCGTGCCAAACAAAGCCATGAGCGCTATTTTCACCCCTCAGGGCAGCGGCTCCCGTAACGTTTCCACCAGCATGATGTCCCCACCTCCACAGAGAAGGGCATCCAGAAACTCGTCTGTGGTCAACATGGAGGACGTCAACATTGCACGCAAGAGCCAAGCCGTGAACATGTATGCTCCTCAGACCCCGCAGCTGAACCAAAGCGCCCCCGTGAGCGCCCCACCTGCCGGCGGTGTTGTGCCCCCTGCCACCAACCCATACGCCCCACCTGTGGGAGCGAACGGCACGCCAGTGCAGAAGCCCGTCAACCCATACGCGCCCCCTGCCGTGTCTCTGCAGCAGCAGCCCCACGGCAGCAGCCCGTACGTGAACACGCAGATCCCTTCGAAGGCGGGCATGAGCCAGACGCAGGCCAGCCACGTCCCACCGGCGGTCTCGGGCCCACCCCCCATCGGCCGCAAGCGCAGCCAGGCGAAGATCCTGTCCCAGGACGCCGCCAGCGTGCTTGAGCCCTCCGCCGCGCCCCAGCAGCAGCCGATCGCGTCCGAGCTCGCCGCAACGGAGGCGCCCGCCCGGAACACCATCTCGCCCATCGAGATGACCGAGCCCGCCACCGCCGTCCCCGCCCCCGCCGCGGGCATCCCCGCGGACCAGCAGCCCATCCGCGACTTCTTCCGCGCCGAGCTCGCGCGCGTCACCCCGCTCACGCCCCCAGAGTACGGCAAGCAGCTGAAGGACTGCGAGAAGCGCCTCCGCATCCTCTTCGGCCACCTGGAGAAGCAGGACCTCCTCACGCAGCCCACCGTCGACAAGCTGCTCCAGCTCATCGGCCTCCTCCAGCAGAAGGACTACAAGGGCGCCATGGCTGTCCACCGCGAGATCGCCACCACGCACGCCCAGGAGGGCGGCAACTGGCTCACCGGCGTCAAGCGCATCATCAGCATCTCCGAGGCCACCTCCACATAAGGACTGCAAAAACAACCCTATATACAAGTACAACACAATATAACAATACAACAATACAACAATACAGCAATACAACAGTACAGTGTACGAGTGCGGAATAAGCATAGCACACCCCACGAATGACACCGTGACCGGTGTCTCCAGCCGCACGCCGCACGGCCGATGGGTGCGGAGCCCTTCGCACGGCGCAGAGTTGCGGAGAGGAGAGAGACGCGCGTGCGGGGGGGCGGAGTGCTGATCTGCGTGACGGGTCCGGGGGGTTAAGGCCTGGGCTCGGGGTTTGCATCGAACAGATATATAAGATGTCATGAGGACGTGTGCTGTGTGGAGGGGGAGGGGGAACTGGGAGAGCGTTCATGGCGGCAAGAGAAGGTGCTTATGGAAGGATAATGGAATGGTGGACGCAGAGGAGAAGCAGACGCAGGTAGAGCGAGATAGAGCCGGGGTGCTGCGGAAGGCGATCAAGGCTGTGAGTCGGATTGGGCGCGGACAGGGGAAGGGTGCTGGGAGTGCGGGAGCGAGTGTAGGTGCTGGTTTAGGTGCTGGTGCGGGTGCACCCGCACCTACACTTGCACCAGAGGTGGACAGGTTGCAGGTAGACCGGTGCGATGGGAGCGAGGAGGACGGGCAGAGGTTATCGCTGGCGAAGACGATGAGCTCGAACCAGGCGACGCTGAACTCCAGGAACCTGTACATGGTGCAGCAGCAGGGGTTCGATGTTGAGGCTGGCGGGCGGGGCGGGGCCAGTGGTGTGGATGTGGAGGGAGGAGAGCGCGTGGCGGAGGAGGGCGCGGCGGGCGGAGAAGACGATATAGAGTACGACATATCTGTGCTGTCGGACGAGATGTCGACGATAGGGGACACATCGCAGCTGTTTGCGGAGGCGCCGCAGGAGCAGTCGTACCTCATGTCGATTGTGGTCGGGGTGTTTGTGGCCGTGGGCGGGTTCCTGTTCGGCTACGACACGGGGCTGATCAACAGCATAGTGGATATGGAGTACGTGCGGCACCACATATCGCCGAACCACACGGGGTTCACGGCGAAGGAGCTGGCTATCCTGGTGTCATTTCTGTCCCTGGGGACGTTCATAGGCGCGTTGTCCGCGCCCTTCATCTCGGACAAGTACGGAAGGAAGAAGACTATAATGTTCAGTACTGCGGTGGTGTTCTCGCTGGGGAACTCCCTGCAGGTGGCTGCGCACGGCATCAACCTGCTCATAGCGGGGCGGGTGATCTCGGGGCTGGGTGTCGGTATTGTCTCGGCTGTGGTGCCGTTGTACCAGGCCGAGGCCGCGCACAAGTCTCTCAGAGGAGCCATCATCTCAACGTACCAGTGGGCTATCACGTGGGGGCTTCTGGTCTCCAGCGCTGTGTCACAGGGGACACATCATAGAAAAGACGCATCATCTTATAGAATTCCTATTGGTCTCCAGTACGTTTGGGCGTACACCTTAGCAGCTGGTATGCTATTCCTGCCGGAAAGCCCCCGGTACTACATTTTACGAGACCAGTTAGACAAAGCAGCGGAGTCGTTAGCATTTTTGAGAGGCGTTCCTGTCCACGACTCGGGACTTTTGGAAGAACTGGTTGAAATCAAAGCCACCTTTGACTACGAGGCATCATTCGGCAAGACGACGTTTTGGGACTGCTTCAGGTCAAACAAAAGTAGACCAAAACAAACGCTGAGGATGTTTACTGGGATTGCAATACAGGCGTTTCAGCAATTCTCAGGTATCAATTTCATTTTCTACTACGGTGTGAGCTTCTTCACCAGATCTGGTGTCAAGAATAGCTATATTGTCTCACTTATCACTTATGCGGTAAATGTGGGCTTCAGTGTTCCTGGAATGTTCTTGGTTGAATATATCGGTAGAAGGAGTGTGCTGTTATACGGGGGCGTCATTATGACGATCTCGAATTTTATTATCGCCATAGTAGGTTCGTCAACGCAATCAGTAGTTGCAAACAAAGTGATGATTTCTTTTATTTGCCTGTTCATTGCCTCGTTTGCTGCAACGTGGGGCGGTGTTGTGTGGGTTATCTCTGCAGAACTGTACCCATTGGGTGTGAGAGCTAAATGCACAGCTATTTGCGCTGCTGCAAATTGGTTGATAAACTTTGTTTGTGCGTTTATCACTCCTTATATTGTCGATACAGGTAGCAGGAGAGCATTAATTGGCCCGAAAATATATTTCATTTGGGGTAGCTTAAATGCGCTAGGTCTTGTTATTGTTTATTTCACCGTTTATGAAACCAGAGGTTTAACCCTTGAAGAGATTGACGAATTATATAGCAAGTCTCCTAATGGTATTGTCTCAGCTAAGTGGAATAAACGGATAAGGAATAGGTCTAAGACTTACGGACATCGCGAACAGCAACAACAGGAACGCCAGAATAATACACAAGAGAAGCCATTTAAAGCGAACACTTTGGATGGTGAGTTAATGAGCGACGGATTGACACCAAGAAATGATTCTATACACACCCATCATAGTGCTGATACAAATTCCCAATACCCGGCGATCCATAGCAGTATACCCATACGAAGCTCAACTGATGGAACACAATTTTTGGATTTTGGAAATGAAATGGTTCTACATATTGTAAATAGAGGGCCACCTTCATTATCTACCGCGGCAAGTATTGAAGAATTTCCAGGAAGTAACAATGATGATAGCGCTTTAGACACGACACCTGCAATTGCAAACGAAAGAAACGATCATAATGACTCTGATATCTCACAAGAAGAATCGAAAAAATTGGGATTCTTTGGTAAATGGAAGAAAAGTAATAGTAGAAACTCCGATAGTAATCAAGTCCCAATAGAAAATTCCATATCAAACTCTGGAGTTACAGATACACATTCATTTGATGAGCATAATGATTTTGTTGATCTTGGCAATGGATTCGGTTTGTACAGTGTTAGCAGAAGATTATCTTCTGGTATTCCTGATATTAGTGATGACGAGTCTGAATTCGACTTAGGTGATTTAGGCCCATCATCATCGACATCTTATAGAAATCGTGGAAATTTGGATACGATAAATTCATACATGTCTCAGTTGATTCAAAGTAATACTTACACAAGTCAAAATACAGATACATCCGCTACAAACCATCAATGACTCAAGTTATTACTACCATTTTTTATTTTTTTTGTTGACATAATTGGCATTAACGAAGACAAATTTTACTTGTTTTATTGATACACTCACTAATTTTAATTTTTTATTTTTATTCGCAGACAATTGCTGTCAAATTACCTAATTACTGGACAGTCACAATAATTACTTATTTATTATAAATCAAATTGGAAATTTCAAAAGGAAAATGGCATCAAATGTTGATATTTATTCATACTATTTGATCGAAGTCTTCCTCAAAACAACCCAATTTCTACCAATTCAAGTGGACTTATCTGAACGCTCATGTTATTATTTCAAAGCGAGGGGAACAAGAAATTCCAGTCTCAATTGTGCAGTGTTCTAGTAGTTCGCAAATTACTCACTCTTTTATTTGATTGTCCCTAGACTTGAAAATACTTTCTTATTCAAAAACTTTTACTTACTTTATTTTTTAGGCATCCAATATTTGTTAATCATCAACTGAGTTGATAATAATATGTATCAATATAACTAACGGCTAATTCTATAAATATATGAATATCAATCAAAGACTCGGAATTATTGATACGTGAAGCGTACTTAATCCTGCACGTGACTCGCTAATCACATTTAACGTTGATATTATGAAACCGTTCGGCGGCTGAATCGTTTTATTCTGAAACAGCGGCAAATTTAGAATTCTGGACGACATATATAAACCTCCAGTTTCAATATATTTGCTTTAGTTGAAACCTTCATCAAAATTATTTGTCTGTGAAAAGTTTGTTACTAATTAGTTTCATTAAGTTATTTGAACTAAGAAGAGTATCAATCAGAATCTGTTATTTTTTAGAAACTGAAAAGGGAGACACACGAACGTTCTACAACTCTGTCAGCAATTCAAATTGAAATTCGATAATGCCACCTCTTACAGATGATCTAATAAACGAAATAGTTGAACACACCAGAAAGCGGTACAAGTCAGATCCCGATGAACACAGTTTGCATCTTTTGAATAAGGATCTGGCTCCTGAAATGGAATGCCTTATAAATGGTGATGCGAACACAATAACCAGATCTTTGAAGGCGTTTCTAGATTCCATAATAACTACATCAAACGATGGCAATGACCGAAACACTTTCTTTGAGATCGAAATGGCAAAGAAAAGCACAAAAGAGATAAAAATTGTGAGAAGAACCATTGATAAGTTTGAAAACTTTTTTTATAAGGTTATACTTGCAGTTGTGTACTTGGTGTTTGCCGTGTTCCGCTATTCACTGTACCAGTTTAACCAAAAGAGGCTGCTATTGCTGAAAATAATTTATAATCCATCTCGAATGCCACAGCTTATTAGGCAGGATGTGCTTGCTTTTTCAAAATTACCTACACGACTAGCCATAATACTGGAAATGAAACCTATAGGTCACATTGGTGGTGGAATTTATGGTCTAATGTCAAATGCTAGTGAAGTAGTATGTTGGAGTGTGTCTGCTGGCATTCAGGATTTGATTCTTTACGATGCCCATGGGCAACTACAAAGAAATGCAGATACTCTTGAGGATGAGATATTTGCAACGCTTATGAAATATTATTCCATTGAAAACATTCCAGACTTTTCCATTTCCATTCCCAGTCTTGGCAAAACATACCATAGATATAATAATAATAGCATTAGAAAAACTGAATCCATTTCGGTAACATTGTTATCACAATTTGACGGTAGACCAGCACTGGTAAATTTGACCAAAACTTTAATTTCATTTTGTAAAAAAAAAAAGTTAGCAAAAGATGAGCTTGATGTAGATGAGTTGCATACAATTCTTACCAGATTGGTATGTCCTGAGCCTGACTTACTAATTTTCTTTGGCCCTACGTTGGATCTTCAAGGATTTCCACCTTGGCATATCCGTCTGACGGAGTTTTTCTGGCAGCAAGATAACACCGCAGTTTCATATTCTGTATTTATAAAAGGGCTACAACACTACTCTGATTGCATCATGAATATGGGAAAATAAAGATATGAACTCGAAAACTCGAATTTCTAGTTATATTCATTATTTTTGGGAGAATACTCTTTTATTTTTAGTTTTCTTTTCATTTCTTTTTTTTTTAATTGCAAAGTACTAGAGATGAACAACATATCCCAACTGCTATTGTTACAGACAGCGTTTTACATTTTTGTTCTGCTAGAGGTATAAATTGCCGAAATTGAGAACAAAGATATTTAATTGAATTTCTCGTCTCTTCAAAGATACTTTATTATAAACGGAATAAGTTGTAATAAAAGAGAATGAGATAGATAGCCTTCAACAAAAGAGACCTAAATTGAAGTATCAAATTTGTTCAATCATTACAAAGTATAATAAAATTTTGTGGCTATGTTTATCCAATAGGTAACAGGCCTATACCGTTTTGGTTCTGATATTAATTGAATTTACACTGTCAAATAGAGTGCTGCAAAACCAAATTATAACTTCCTACGTATTGCAACAGGGCTTGCAATAAACACCGCTTTTCTTGCGACGTTTTCTTAGTCATGAGGGATTCCACGTGTACAATACGTGTTTTAAGATGTGTGTTCGAGGGCAAGGAACGTCAAAACAACAAAAACTAAAAAAATTTTTTGAAATATCATGGCATGAATACACGTAAAGCCCTTTTTATCGTAACTTATAATAGGACTCAATTCTCAATTTTTGAGGGAAACAAGGGATAATCTTTTATCAATTGGAGAAATTTGTCGGACACCCAGACAAGGAAAGAATAAATTAGCTTCAAATCTTTATCACAAGAGTTAAAACAAGATGGGTTTGTTTGCCTCCAAGTTGTTCAGCAACCTTTTTGGTTCCAAGGAAATGCGTATTCTTATGGTCGGTCTTGATGGTGCTGGTAAGACCACTGTTCTATACAAGTTGAAGCTGGGTGAAGTTATTACCACCATTCCAACCATTGGTTTCAACGTTGAGACCGTGCAATATAAGAACATTTCCTTCACAGTCTGGGATGTCGGTGGACAAGACAGAATCAGATCTCTATGGAGACACTACTACAGAAACACCGAGGGTGTGATCTTTGTTGTTGACTCCAACGATAGATCCCGTATTGGCGAGGCTAGAGAAGTTATGCAGAGAATGTTGAACGAAGACGAGTTGAGGAATGCCGTGTGGTTGGTGTTCGCCAACAAGCAGGATTTGCCAGAGGCCATGTCTGCTGCCGAGATCACCGAGAAATTGGGTCTTCACTCCATAAGAAACCGTCCATGGTTTATCCAGGCTACTTGTGCTACCTCTGGTGAAGGTCTATACGAGGGTCTAGAATGGTTAAGCAACAACTTGAGCAACCAATCTTAACCGACCACCCCTCTACAGCGCAACTTTTTTTAACAGCACCCTCCCCTTTACTCCTACAATATGATAAAACTACAACAATAACACAAACAAGCAAATTTGTTTAGCCTGTACGATAACAAAATAACAAGCAAAATGTGCTTCTGAATTTGAAAAATTTCTTGACCCTTTTCAATATACTATTTTTCTACTTCTTGTTTTTTGTCATTTCAATTGAAAAAAATAAAACACATCAACCACCATAGGATTTGTTATAAATTGCATATTGGTCTTCTGTGATTTCTAGATGAAAAAAAGGACTTAAGAGAGAAAATCAAATTTAAGGAGCATATATCAATTACTGCCAGCGGTAAGATGATACAAAAGAAGCCTTTTTATTTGAAACGATACAACCATTCTATGCGTGTCTATTTTTTTACTTCTATCACAACCTTCCTCACTTCAGGAGAACTACATTACTGTTTTTTTCTGATTTTACAACAAAAAAAAATAAGCAAGGGCTTTCTTTATTCCCTTGATCCCCCTTTTCCCTTTTATTTTTTATACAATAACAAGAATATATATTACTAATTGAAGCTTATAAATAAAACAAATAGACTCACAGCGGCATGCTACGTCGGGCTTCCCGTCACCCTGCATCGCCCGTGACAATACACCTACGCCTGTCACCAATAACCTACGCCTGTCACCAATAACCTACGCCCTGCACATACCCCATCAGCGCTGCCACTACCAGGCTGCAACGTCTGGGGTCTAAGTGCACACAGACGTGTCAACTTCCCCTGCCACGTTGCCCTTTGCTCTCCGCCCGCCCAAAAAAAGTGCACGTGATATAAACATTTCATGTGACTGTCCATTTTCACTTTCATCGCGTCCCCCCGCCGCCGGAGACGTTGAGAAGAGAAAATTGCAACGACAAAATCAAACATCCGTACACCCCGATAACCCATCCTCTGACGAGATGTGTTTTTCTTCTCGCCCCCTGCGTGAGTATGCCTATATTAGGAAAAGGCACCAGAGCAATAGAGAGTCCAGTTCTTGGCTGGAAGACGGGGGAGGGCACTCCCTGTCCAGGCTTCCACCCAACTACGCTGGGTCTGGGAAGCCAGGGGGGGAGCCAGTGTGCTTCCCGAGCTGGGCTCACCTGGTCGAGCCTCACCCTCGCTAGGCTCACCCTCGCTAGGCTCACCCTCGCTAGGATCACCCTCGCTAGGCTCACCCTCGCTAGGCTCACCCTCGCTAGGATCACCCTCGCTAGGCTCACCCTCGCTAGGATCACCCTCGCTAGGCTCACCCTCGCTAGGATCACCCTCGCTAGGATCACCCTCGCTAGGCTCGCCCTCGCTAGGCACACCCTCGCTAGGCTTGCCCTCCCTCTACACACACAGGCGCCACTGGCCACTGCCACCGGGGGGGGGGACACCTGGCTGCTCACTTGCAACGGAGACACACAGCGGTTACCCTACCTCATCTCTCCCAGCGCGGCGCCCGCAACGATCGCCCCACCACCGCTGTGTGTGCTGCGGGTGGTGCGTCGTCTCTGCGTTGGAAAAATTTTGGGTGCGTTGGATGAAAAAAAAATATCAGTGTCTTTGGGATATTCATAAAAACATGTATTTCCAGAGCCTGTTCAGTATTCGTTTTAAAACTGGAATCACAGCAAAGAACAGACGATTGGAACAAAAATGGTATGTTGGAAGGTAGTCCCTGAGTATTAGTGACTGGCGGAGCGGCGCAGGACGTTGAAGAGTGGAATGGAAGCGATGATTCGATTGTACAGGAGATGAGGGAGGATAATAGAGCCGTGTTCGAAAGGCGTTTAAAATACTCACCATGGGAATGAAAAATTAAACACAAATGCAAATGCAGTTCTAATGATGCAGAATTACTAACGTTATTATTCATATCTTTTTTTTTTTAACACTGTGAAATGTTTTCACTCTCCAACGAAGTCAAGTGAAAATGGGTATGGCATGGGAGTAACACAACGGCAGCGGATGGGACATATACACCGGTTTCGAAGAGGAAAAGTGGTTATGATCGAGGGGAGAGATGAGATATGCGCCACATTTGTCTTGACTTGACTTGCGGGAGGTTTTGGATGATAAACATTCGGAAAATATTCATGGTAGAATTTCCAAAAAAAAAAAAAAGAGAGTGAGAGAGAATAATGCAGGCCGGTACTAAAGCTTACGAACTAAGAACCAAGTCTAAGGAACAATTGGAATCCCAATTGTTGTCCTTGAAGAAGGAATTGGCTGAATTGAAGGTCCAAAAGTTGTCCAGACCATCTTTGCCAAAGATCCACACTGTCAGAAAGGACATTGCCCGTGTTTTGACCATCATCAACGAGCAACAAAGAGAGGCTGTCAGACAACTATACAAGGGTAAGAAGTACCAGCCAAAGGACTTGAGAAACAAGAAGACCAGAGCTTTGAGAAGAGCTTTGACCAAGTTCGAAGCTACCAGAATCACTGAGAAGCAAAAGAAGAAGCAAATTGCTTTCCCACAAAGAAAGTACGCTATCAAGGCTTAAAAATAATTGATCAAAAGATTTTATCCATAATAAAAATAAATTATTTTATTCAAATCATTTTACCTTCTTTTTTGTAGATCTATTTTTTAATCTGGTAGGGTATAACTTTCATAATCCACACACAATACAAAGACATAGTATAAAATTACTTTAAAAATATCGCTATCTCTGAGGGCAAATACATAATTTCTTTGAGGATGGAGATGTGCAAACTTTATACATGAATTGCAAGTGTTTTCCCAAATTAAAACAGAGGAAAAAGTTGCTATGCTATTATTATGTAAAACAAAAAAAAAAATAAAAGTTATATATGTGTTATTATCATCATATTATCTTTGAGCTCTTTTCTGTCTTTTGTACTCCTCGATTCTTTCCTTTAGTTCCACATTAGGAATCACTTGTTCCAGCTTTAAAGGACTCCTGTTGAATGGATCAGTGGAATCACTGAGCAGATGGGCTTTAATGGTACTTCTATCAATATTCACCTTCGAAGTAGGTAATGTGACCGGATCCTTCATAATGGTGTACATCAATGGATCTAAGAATTCATCTGGTGCATCACCGTATTCCATATCCTCTTCCTCCTCTGCACCTTTCCTTTCCTGTGCAATCTTGGCTAGGTCCAAGAGACTGCTACAGAACTCAGGAGACACTAAGCCAATTTTACTCTGTAGAATGTGAACAGCTCTTTCAAACAACTCGATCTTAAAAGATCTTGTATCACGAGCAATGGCACTTACAAAGTCATCCTCACCGGCCAAATTCACATATACAGTTGTTAGCGCTTTCAACAATTGCTTGGGCTGGAACGAATATTTCTCTGGCTCTTTGACCTTCAATTCACCGCATTTTGGTCCCACTAATGATACTAGGTTATAATTTAACATACTTGCTAAACGATCCACGATTTCTGAACTACAGAATGCCGCTGGGATATCCCCGGTAAATATCTCAAACAATTTGACTGATTTTCCTGCTAGACCACACGACGATTTTGCCTGCCTTTCAGCTGACATCAACTTAGATTGCAACTCTTGATCATTTTCCTCCCGCACCGGTTGGCCACCGTTTGCTCTGTTCTCAAGTTCTTTCTGTATATTATGAACTTCAGCCAAACTACTCAAACCTTCATCCAATAAAAATGTTAAGTCATTTAGCATACGTGCAACGAATCTGATAAAGAAATCACTGTTGTTCTTTGCCTGCCATATCAGCTGCTTTTTATACTGTGGTACCTTCGTGTAAAGTTCTTCTAAAATAATCGAGATGCTGTACCTACTATTGAACTTATCATAAAATTGAGAGGAAGAACCCGTCTTCTCAACAATAACATAAAAGTCTAAGAGCGCATATAATAAGTTGTGTTTCACTAATTCGTTATGTTCAAAAGTTTCCATCATCAAGCCAGGTGTGCTGGCATTCAAGGGCATTGCACCCACACTGAACAGTTGCACAAGCTTACCTTTCAAGTGTGGGTTCGAGACCAATTCCGGACAACGTAATATAGTGGTGCCAAGCTCAATAAATGAATGAATTCTTGGATTTCTGAAAAGTGGTGAGTTGGAATACTGCGCTATGTATAATGAGTAATTGATAGACCCCTCAACACAGAATTCTGGGTAGTATTTGAAAGGTATTGGCGCGTTCTTCCTCAAATATTCGGCATTGTCGACATTTTCCACACCAACCTGATCAGGTATTAAAGGTAACTTCAATGTATCTGATGGATAATTGTGGGTAGGATCTATAACTCTCATTAAAAATGTGGATGCACCGCAGATAAAATCAAAAACTTCCAATTGAATATTTCTATGGGCAAAAAAACCTTGTAATGCGTGTCTAATTGATTGGGTTATGCTTAGCGTTTTTTCCATCTGCTTTAATTGCATTGTGGCAAAGGAAGCAAACACATCTTGCGATTGCGCAGCCTGCTTTATCCTCTCAATTTCCTCTTTCAATCTCTTCAATTGGGGTGAAATCTTTTCATCATATAGAAGTGTACCACCTAAACCGTAGTGCAGATATGTCAGAGTCAAAAAGAAACAATCGGAGATAAAATTTGGTTTTGACTCGGCATCCTTTTTGTTCTTATCGTAAAATTCATCAGCTTCTTTGAAGTCAGAGTTCAAACGAGTTTCTCCTGACAAGTCAATATACAAGTTCAACGTATTGAAATAGTTCACGTCAATTTTGTCAATTTTCTTATATGAGATGTCCAAGAATGGTTGTGAAAACTTCACTAAAATCAAAGTGATGTTTGTCATAAATGCATTTGATGCCAACTTGTTCTGATTGGCATGGTCACCTCTTCTTAAGTGATTTTTATTCACGATCTGTCCGAAATAGCTGATCATATCGCCCCTAGATTCCTCAGACCCTCTTATAATTTTATCCACTATAAAGAATAATCTCTCCACAACGACCCTATGCTCTGCTTGTAGTGATTCGTGTATAATAGCTGTTTGCTGTTTAGATCTTTCCAGGTTATCGCCGTAGTTTCGCAAAGCCACATTTGGATTTAGCGGCGACAGAGTTAAGATGGGACCCAGAATTGTCGTCTTCTCAAATTCATTAGCCTTACAATTGTAGTCTGCAAAAAATCCATTAATTTTCGTAAACACAGCAGCAACAGGCTTAAAAGTCAAGAACATTTCAAACATTGTCAGCGTGCTGTTATAGGTCAGGGAATCATTCAGATCAAACGCAACTACGTCGGTGGACAGGTAGGCGAGCAGCGATGTGAATACATTCTCAACAAATTCGAAGAGAGACCCCTCGTTATTCGCACGTTCAATGATCCTCGGGATGAACGTCGTGTAATCGTCGACCCTTTGCAACATGCACTTGACATAGTTTTTGAAGTTCCCATGCATACAGAACTCCTCAATCTGGAAAGCCACGAGCCCATACCCGACAACCAGCGTCTCAATCTCCTCAAACGTCTGCTGCATATCAGCCGCATGCTTGTACTTACGCTTCTGCACCTGGGTGCGGTTGAAGCAGTCCTTCAGGTAGGTAAACGGTTCCAACAGTCGCTCGTTCCCTGTCAGCTGTGCCAGGATGATCCCGTCTATGTTCTGCTCAGTGTCAGGCGGCAGCTGCACATACTGCTGATTCCCATCCTCGGAAACCCTCACCTGGAAGATATCCTCAACAACTGTGTTCATAGTGCCTCCCCTGAGAAATTCTTTACTTTGCCAAAGTATAAGACACAGGCTTTCAGTCCACTCCTATTCACCAGCTCCACGTAACACGCCAAGACCAATCACGACACACAATATAGAAGGGCACCTCACAAAATCCCACAATAGCCCTGTTGCGCTTATCAATAGAACCCGCCTGGCCGGTGCAAAGCGGCAATGGAGAGACCCGTTTACGAGCTGGGCTTCCGCACTCTGTGGGGGCAAGTGCACAAGCAAAGGCCCACACCGCACTTCTTGCCTACACGTCAACCCGACAGGCCAAAAAAACTGGAAAAATCACGTACGTACACAACGAGTAAACATGTGACAGTACACATGACCTGTACGTGCAACCGTACATTCGGCGCCTCTCTGTAATACAGGACAATGGCCGTGAACCCTCCACCCCCGTTCACGTCTTCACTGCAGGATGCAACACACATATATGTAACGTAGACAGAACTATTCAGATATTGCCATACCGGGATTGGGCCAGGGGGTAGCCCTGTAGTGGGTTAAAGCATGATGTTCTCTGTAGTGTTTGGCATCAGTTGTAGATCACTGGCCACTAACGTGACCCAAGGACGCAAAATTGAGTTGACCCTCTGGAGGGTTAGCAACCTCTCTACTTCTCATTCTCCTTCCTTCCACGTAGACTGGAGCAGCCCTCCGTAACTGCAGCCCCTAGTGTACTGGGGAAGGGGGACCGCAAGCAGTTTACGGGGTTTTCTCCCAACTTTCTTTTTGACTAGGCTTGCGATGAGATTACGCAGAGGGAACTAGGACACAGGTACGTGTTGTGCAAGTGTGCCGTTGCAGTGTGCCGTTGCAGAGTGTCGGTGCAAGGCTTGTGAGTATGTCAGTGAGAGAGGCTTTCTCATATACACGGAGCAGCTGGGAACAAAGGGATTGGCGAGTCCAATTCTCATTTACTTTAATTTTAAAATTCTGCCCTTTTTTCTTGTTTTCTTTGGGGTGTGAAGAGGAGTTTCTTCAGTAGATCATTGACATCGCATATCTTGTAGGACATCCTCCCTGTTCTGATTGTAAAACTACCGTTCAAGTGCTGGAATTCTAGAGCCGCTTGTATTCTCAATTACCGGTAAGCATACGCAAGCAAGAAGACGTGGAAAGAGCACTCAAAGGGGAAGTATAGATAAGGACAGTGTCGTCACGATCGGAAGGGAGCTTCTTTTGTCGGCGAGAGAGATAGGCAACTCTGGTGATTGCATAGTAGATTCTAGAATATCCCTGCTGTGTGAGCTCATATCAACTGATCGGAGTTTTGGAAAGCATTGAGGATTGATTTCGTGGGCAATAGAACTGCAGGTGGCCAAAAATAACAACATACATACAAACAATCACATAAAGAAGCAGGTGTAACTGTGTTTGATCCAGCTGGCATTACCTACTGACTGACTTTTTATCCCAATTCTACAGTTTCTTTTCGAGCCACGAAGTTACCATTTCTCACATTGTAGCTTCTCCTCTGCTTGCTATATCGAAGAGAAAGGTAATCATTACAAGCTAGTACTGCGGAGAGCTTACCACTTCGCTATTTGTGGAAGGGTGGAGCTAGCAAATCCGATTTGCTTTCTATTATTGCTAAACGTGAACGTTGTTAGTAAGGACATTTTCAATTCCTATTGTTAAACCATACAACAATTTTTTACATCATTTATTAGAGTCATAATCCAACCTCAGGCACTGATGCAAGATATCTCATCTGTGGAGTTTCAAGAGTTGGGCTTAAGCCCCGCCATGCTCACTGCATTGTTCAAGAGACCCCATGACAGACAATTCGTTATAGATATGGAGGCTTCTTTGCTAAACTTCGTGGACTCTAACCAGAATTCGTTCGAACTCAGACCGATGAACTCCTATTATAGACTCCTGTCACACCAGATAGCCGAGTACCATCATCTGAGACATGTTATTGCAAGAAACAATGAGAGCTGTGTTATTTTATTTAAAGTTGAAGATACTCAGAGACTTAGAGGAAAGAAACCCCTGTTAAAGGACCTAGAGGCTGTTTTTATCAATGAATCAAAAGATGATAGTAGGTTGGACCAATCGGAAGAAGTTGCTGAGGAGAGCGAATCCATTACTTCTTCCTCACAGGATGTGAGTGCTACAAATTCAGCTAAAAAGTTCAAGATTTTGAAGAGGGTCAAGAGTAAAGATGAAGAAGTTTCGACTACGAATGACAGTAGCAGCCAAGAAAACTTACCTCTTTCGTTAGATACCAGAGAAAATTCTTTGCTTGATTCCAATAATTCGAGCTCTTCAGTAATACTCGAAGAAGAACGTTTGAAGAAAGAAGAGCAGTACAATCAAATTCGACAAAATTTGTTCGATTCACAAAACGCTGACGATAACGAGAACAGCAATACTGACATGGACCTCAAGGATAAAAACAGCGATGGTGATACAAACATTGATGAAGTTTTTCCTAAATCTAAAGATGATATGGCGCCAGAGTCAAAAACTTCTCCTGCTCCGTATTACAGAGTAAAAATAGTTCAAGACAAGTTGGAAACATTCAACGAACTCAAAAACAGTGACTCTCCTCAACCAGATGATTTTCAAACATCCCGTCACAGTTTTGTAAGCAACCAGGAATACCACTACCATCAGAAAAGTTCTCAAAATAGGAATAATAGGAGATCATATCACAGCAGTAATTCAAGTATAGGTAATATGAGTAACGACTCTGCCTTCAATTACAAACAGAAAAGCAGAAGTGGAAGTTTCACGAGGCGCAGTAGTTTTAACTCCAGAAGATCGTCATACAATAATGGCTCCGACCACAGCAATAGTAATTATAGTAATTACAGGCCACATGCACCACCGAATACGAGCAATGGATACACAATGCCATACATGATGTATCCTCCACAACAACAGGTCGCTTTTCAACCTATGCCATACCCTGGAATGTATCCACCGCCAGTACCCGTCCCGATTGATGCCCCTGGCGTGATGTACAATGGAACTAACCCATACATGTTTAGTACACCATTTACACAATGTGTGGACGGTATAGGGGGTGGATCTGGAGCAGCTGCTGGCGGCATAGCTCCTAATATAGGCCCATTTTCTCCTGGTATTCGCAATGGACCAGTAGCTCTCGCCCCAATGATGGGCTCTGGAATGCCGCGCTACGGAATGGGACCATACGGATATAGGTATCCATATGGGAAGGGTAGTAGTAACGAAACAAGATCCTTCTCGAGGAATGGGAAGTACGAAAACCCTAACAAGTCCAAAATCACCCCAGTTTTGGATGCGCAGAGCTCATCGCCAAAGAAGGAAAAGTCATATCAAGACTTAGAAAGCGACAATGATAGACAGAATGACTACAGTTTTGATCATGGTAGGTCGGCATCAAACTCCAGTACGTCGTTCTCCGCTACCGACAATATAAGCGAGAAGGCTCTTAGTGGTGAGATGAACGCTTTATCTCTACAATAGACACAAGAAGGTACACAGCTATATTAATGTGTAACTTAAACCAACATTATGCCCAACCTCTTATTTTTCTATAGTCATATATCAAAATCATGTATGCGTATAGTGACGAACAAGCAAAAATTAAAGAAATGTACTAAAAGCAGTGCGTAATCAGAATTCTGCTATCATCGTACGATCATTGGGTGGTAATCATGGTGGATACGTACGAGCAAAACGATTTCTGTACGAGTAACTGTGATGCACATTTCTTTTTTTTGTCTTTTAAGAATTTTACAAATACTTGTATGTATCGATTGAAAGTCGTGCTAGTCTTTTTTACAGGAACATGAACACGTTACCTAGGGCATGTCCTATCTGCTTGCACGCTAATATATAACATTTGGGAGTAAAAAAACAACCCTCGTACAACTGTTGCCGCCCGGATAACCGGGGCTCAGCTCGAGCGGTTTTCTCTCTTGATGCTGGAATTGTGTTGTTTTGTGTACTTCTTCCATCCATTATTTATTTCTTGACAATTTCGACACCCCAGTTGAGGGTCAGGTGGGTGGTCTTGTCGTCGTCGATGAATTTAGAGACCGCACTGTAGTTACCTCTGGCTATGAACCCGCTGGGGGCCTCGCTCTCAGGCAGTTCCACCTCATAGTACGGCTTCTGCTTTGTGTTAGGCGCGTAGGAGCCGAGGTGGTCGTCGATCTTATCCACCGCGATACCGGCCTTTTTGATGTACTGCACGTACCTCAGCCCCGTGATGATTTCGTGCTGGACCTTAAACGTGATGCGCAACTTGTATATAGACTTCTCCTTCACCTTGTAGCGCTTCGAGGCCAGCTCCTTGATGGTAGTCTCGTTCGTCAGATCAAAGGTGATCGGCTCAGGCTCCGTGTTCACGAGCAGCTGAATCTTCTGTATCACTACTTTCCGCGTGTCGCCGGGGAACTCCAGCGGAAGGACATCAGACGACAGCCCCAGAGACTCCTTCCACTTCGCTAGCGACTCGTCCTCGGCGTCCAGCTTCTTGTACTCGTCAACAGTCTTCTTGGCGGAGACCTTGTACTGGTCCTCCTGCGCGGTTTCAAACTCTGTAAACTCCTCAGTCATCTCTTTTATTCTATTTTCCAGCTGTGGCTCCCTCAACCAATGTGTCTGCCATGCAACAAATACAGCAACCCCCCCAGAACAAACAACAATTGGCCTTCTTATTACAACGAAATAATGTACAAATTGCGTTGTTACCTGATCTTGGGCTGTTATCCGCAGGGCGGAACAGAAACGACCAAAGCGTGAAAGGATCAAAGCCAGGCCACTGCGGCCGAATCTAGCGGAAATCCAGCCGAATCGCTTTAATGGGCAAGAGTCCCCACGGCACAGTGCACGCAGCTACTGTTAAAGCGCCGCACTGGTTGCACCGCAACAAGCACCCTCCACTGCTTTTCTCTCTGCTGGCGCCTCCCCCCGGCCCCGCCCTCCCGCCGGTGGTGGGAAAACACACACGCGTGCGAGAACACAGAAAGGCACCGAGAGCACGCAGATGCTTTTCACTGCTGTTCGTGCCTCTCTGTGTGGTGCGTCTCTTTCGCGTGCAGATCAGGGTAACGCTATTCTCTTGATGGAGAGTAGAAGGACAGTGGTGTTACCCGGGCTTGTTGAGTGTGCAGCTGCCTTTTTTGTATGTCGTCGGGGTGGGGGGGGGAGTGCGGTGTGGCTTAAACAGAGTGTGCACAGGTCAGGAATCGAACGGGTAGCAGGCTGTGTATCTCACGTATGCAGTTATGTCGGATGGGACACAAAAAAAATATTAATTCTTGTTCATACAGAGGAGTTGTGACTGTGCTAACAGCGTATGCATGCACATACTTTGCATGTGTACAATGACCACGAAGAAAGAAAATTATTTTTAGTTGGCTTTTTAATTGTGTGGGTCACAACTACAACGATAATGTCTGTATTTCGATTGCAAAAAAATAAAAATGAAGGACTTGATTACCTATTTTTTAAATGTATATATATATTTCTGGTTCATTTAAGATATCATTTGTTATTGTATGTGATCTTGTTTAGAGAGCTCCTGACTATTTGCAACAACAGCAATAAAAAATGTCAAAGTTTGCACGCGTGAACCTCGATACCAACAGTCCGTTGGATATAGTTTTCAATGTAGACGATGAGAGCGGCAGCGGAGAGCACAGGTACTTTCTGCCCAAGGACGAAAAGGTGATGAGTGTCCGGGAACTCGTGATAGACACGCAGAGTAGACGCAAGGCTAAAGTTGGGGACCGATTTGTCGCGCGCATGGAGGACAGTCTTGTGAAGTGGAGACCTCCCGCCTCCTCTAACAAAGGAACAACAATGGCCATAGATGGGACGCACCCGTACCAGAACACGCCTGAGCAAGAGATGGGTACCACAGGAGCTGCGGTTGCTCACGGGAGTGCGCGGTTCTTTGACTCGTTTACGCACTGGTGGAAAGAAAACGCCAGAGGGATTCTGGAGGCACGCCGCCAGCGGTTCGAGGAGGAGTTTTTCAGCTTCTCAGATTTTCAAGAGCAGGATCGGGTGGTTGAAGTGACTGTCGCTCCTACAATACCGGAAGAAGACCCCGATGAAGATGCGCTCCTGCGCCAGATCATGTCTTCGGACAGAAACGGCCCGTTAGACGTGGAGGTAATGCTGTCATCTTCTGGAGTGTCGGCAATCTCCTGTAGCTCCCAAGGAACTTTCATTGTAGCCCCAGCTATATACACACCGCCCAGGATTGCTCGAAGGAAAACAACAAGACCAGATACTATATACACGCGGACGTACAACAGACCAATCCCACCAGAGTACCTCCCTCAACAGTCTCCAATTGCGACTGACCAACCCATCACAACCACGTGCGGCTGTGTACCAGTAATCGCCTCCTGTATAAACTCAGATATCTTCTCTCTACCGTTCTAGAGATAGAAAATAGTATTACATACCAGAAAAATACAGTTGTCTTTAATAGAGAAATAACAGTGTCGTAGAAATATTTGTACCTGTATAGTCACATTTCTAAATAGGAGATAAACTTTTCAAGTCCGTATATTACTAAGATACCATGATTATTACAGCGCTGTGGGTGGCATATTAAAACGATCAGATGCGCTGTGCCTATCAGGTTATTATCAAAACCAACTTCTGTAGTTTAAATTAGTCGGTCTTATAAATTTGATGAGTAATAGAAAGGGATTTGTGCGCCAGTTTCTCTTTCTCCTGCAGCATTTCAACTGAGTATCTTTACTGCCTTTATTAAATTCCTGGCTGACTGAATATCCCGCACAGAATGATACTGTTGCGGAAAAGAAAAAAGAAACATACCTTTTCTTTTTGTTACCATTTATTGGCTTACATTTCTTCGTTTTCCTGCCTACGGCAAAAGAGAAGCCTCGAGGAGCCCAAGCGAAGAAAATATTAGTGGCCAGTAAACGGCCGCACAGAGAGAAGGTACTTCCGGTTTCCCTGGTTCTATTCAATTTTTTGTGTTGCCGAATTTGTGTGCTGTTTATCGTTACCAGTAGTGCGATTGCGCATTTTTGTGTGCGGCTCTGGGGTATGGGGGGAAAAGTTACATCTAATTTAATTAAGGCTATTGATGGATAGAAGTGTCTTGGAGTAATTAGAGCTTTGATCATTTTGCAGTCAAAGTTGTGAATGGAGCAAGGGATTTAAGGCAGCTTGTGTTTGTATAGAGACCGACAAAGAAGAAGGAGAGGCTGATAATTTTTGTTTCTCTTTTGGAAGAATAAAACAACACAGCGATAAAGCTAAGACAAGCCAACTTCAATATTAAGAAACTGCAAACTGATCTGTGAAGGCAGGTGAGGGTGGACAACAACACATCTTTTAAAGAACCTCATAAGAAGAACGGTATTTTAGCTTGTTAATACAACGGGAGTCATGGAGCGAATGGTTAAGGATGTGGCTGGGGTGCCCGAGGACATGGCTGCTAAAAATGTTTCTCGAAGAGCAGGAAGTGGGGGCTATTCCCAGGCAGGGAACGGGATCGAGGAGCAGAAGAGGCGAAAGGTAATGCTGAATCCCTATGGTATATATCCGAACACTGTTCCACCTTTTGTACTGGAAGCCGATTTCAGAAAAGTTAATGGAGTTAGTGGTAGGAATAATAATGATAAGGAGCTTCAATGGGCGAATTTTATAGAGAATGTCGGATCAAATGTAGCTTACTCCATGGATAGACGGTCTGCAGGATCAGATACGAATCCAGACAACAGACAGAGCCACATAAATAGCAGGAGTAGACAACATGGCCTTGGGGTGGGGATGATCATCTTTGAAGATACCGATAGAGAGGATGAGGATGAAAGAGGTCTGGAACTTGTAATTCCAGAGGACGAATCGATTGACCAAACAGAGATGGACAAGAGACGGAGGATTCAAGAAGAAATACTGTATGATCTAGATACGGAATGGAAAGGTGGTGAAAGACTAGATGCAGTCTTCAATTTTTCTGTTAACAAAGATTTCGAACTGAAGACTGATAAGGATAAAACAGACTGGGTCAACTACATATCCAAAGTGAAGGATGCATATTACAAGCCAACTAAGGAAACTGCCAATACAACTGATGGAACACTGTCTAGTTCAGAGAGACAAGAGGATGGACAAAGCATTAGAAGTGGCTCCCTTGATTGGATGGAAGAGCTAAACAGAGAAAAGGAGAAATGGAAGAGATTGAAACAGCGGAAGCTCCAAAAATGGAAGCCAGCATTATCAAATCTGCTGTTTTATAATCAGTACTTACCGCTTGGTTTTCGTATTGCCATTGGTATACTATGCTTAGTCTCACTGGGTTTATCTGTGAGAATATACCAAAATTCAGATGCTGTTATTGAAAGAATTGAGGGTTCAATACCACAGCAACCCAGCACAATTATGGCAATCTGTGTCAGCACAATTGCTCTTGCATACACTTTCTATATCGCTGTCGATGAGTTTTCTGGTAAACCGCTTGGCCTTCGGGATCCATTAGGTAAACTAAAATTGATCCTTTTGGATCTCCTGTTTATCATATTTGCCAGTGCAAACTTAGCCTTGGCCTTCAATACAAGATATGATAAAGAATGGGTTTGTACTGGTATAGGCCCGAAAATTGAGGATACCACTTACTTATATCCAAAAATTCCATATATTTGCCGTAAACAGAAGGCATTAGCATCATTTCTCTTTGTTTTATTATTTGCATGGGTTGTGACCTTTTCGGTAAGTATTGCGAGAGTTGTTGACAAAGTTCATTCAATGTCGACTAATAATTGAATGTCAACTCAATATCTTAACCCTAATATACCCATATCACTAGATGTAGTTGTTTGCGCAGAGAACAACATATCTCTATCGAAAGCACGTATACACACCGTAAGGAAGTAGTGAGAGAAACTGAAACCCAAACAGAGATAAAATATTAGTATCTACCAGATTTTTTTACCTGTTTTTGTGTTGTTTGTTTTCATAGAGCTTAATCATATAGGATACATATTTTAGTCATGTCATATTCATTAAAACCAGTTATTTTAAGTGAATATACCAGTGGGCACTATTTTATATAATTTGCTGTTTATGTTTATCACTCCCAACGTATAAACAAACGGGGGAAGTCGGAAAACGTAACTGAGGAAAAGAAATTTGCAGCTTGTAAGATCTGGAATAGTAGCTTCAATACAGTAGTTGTGGTCCAAATTTGATTCCAGCAGATTTGATAGAAAAGAGTAAAAAGACATTTAAATTGGACTCACCCTTTAGTAATTGAAGTTTGGATAAAGCAAACAGGATATAGTTAATATTTCCAGAATACGCAACATAAATAAACGTTGAAGTTGAACCTATCTAATCTGTGACTATTGACGGATCCGAGCAAAAACTAATAAGATAATTAATAAATTCCGAACTTTAAAGGTATTGCTTTTCGTTTACTAAACTCCAAGTTTCTAGTACAGCGTTTTAAACCTTATTTGCTAGCATTCGGTTATAAAGTACAAAAACCTGTAACTAAAGTTCACCGTGAAACTTCTGAACTTTCCTTAAAAAAAGGAGTATTAAAAGCTGAACAGATCCTCTCCTAATAAATCATAGAAAAGAGCTTTATAATAGAAAACCAAAACCTGTAATATGTCTGAAAATTTACCAAGATCTGACGACTTAGATGCTACTTGGACATTCATCCAGCCTGGGATCGACCAAATTTTGGGCAATGATGACACCCAATTTGCACAAAAGAAGGTTCAAAAGATTCTATCACCAACAATGTACATGGAAATTTACACTGCCATTTACAACTATTGTGTCAACAAATCCAGATCCTCAGGGCATTTCAATTCCGATAGGCAACAACCATCTTCTGGAGGTCAAAATTCTATCTTGGTTGGTAGCGAAATTTATGAACGTTTGAAAAGATACTTAAGACATTATATTTCTAATTTCAAAAGAGATGAACGCGAAACGTTTTTGCAATTTTACGTAAGAAGATGGAAGAGATTTACAATTGGTGCCGTCTTTTTGAATCATGCTTTTGATTACATGAACAGATACTGGGTTCAGAAAGAAAGGAGTGATGGCAAAAGACATATATTTGATGTTAATACGCTTTGTTTGATGACATGGAAGGAGGTTATGTTTGATCCTAACAGTGAGGAGTTGATCAAAGAGATTCTCGACCAAATAACAAATGAAAGAGACGGACAGATTATTGAAAGAGACAGTATCACAACGTCTATTAAATCATTAGTTGCCCTTGGAATTGATCCTCAAGATCTAAAGAAACTAAATCTGAATGTATACATACAGGTTTTTGAAAAGAAATTTCTGAAGAAGACGGAGGAGTATTATAAAAACTACTCGGAGGATTATTTATCCAGTAATTCAGTAACTGAATACATTTTTAAAGCTCATGAGATTATCTCCAGGGAAGAAAAGGGAATGGCAATGTACTGGGATGATCATACTAAAAAGCCACTATCAGAAACTCTAAATGAAGTTTTGATTAAAAATCATATCGATAAGCTTGAATCTGAATTTATTGTCCTATTAACTTCTAGAGACACATCAAAAATTTCTGCATTATACACCTTGATTTTACGTGATTTCTCTTTATTACCAAGAATGGCTGTAGTGCTTGAAGACTATGTTCGGAAGGCGGGCGAAGATGAGATTTCAAAATTGATTTCAGCACACAAAATAGCAGTAATGAACACCACACCTGACGGTACTAATTCTAAAAAGATGGCTATGGCGAGTGCACAAACTTTGCCACCAAAAGATTATATAAAACAGCTACTTGAGGTACATGATGTTTTCAAAAATATTGTTAAGGAATGTTTCCCAACAGATCCACTATTTGCAAAGGCACTGGATAATGCCTGCAGGGCATATATAAATAACAATGAATTTGCATTACCACCTGGATCATCAAGATCTGCAACCTCTAAAACTTCAGAGATGCTCGCTAAATACAGTGATCAGCTATTGAAGAAATCGACAAAACCAGAGATTGCTGCTGGAATGACAGATGACGACATTATAACAATTTTCAAATTTATAACAGACAAAGATGCCTTTGAACTCCATTATAGAAAATTGTTTGGTAAGAGACTTATCCAGGAGAGTTCTACATCTTCTGTTAATGAAGAAAACATTATCAAGAGGCTACAAACCGAGAATAGCATGGAATATACGGGTAAGATTACCAAGATGTTCCAAGATGTTAGACTTTCCAAAATGTTTGAGACTGAATTCGAAACTTTCGTGAAGAGTCAACCTGACTTTACCAGGGAGAAGTACCCAGAAGCCCAACCTTTTATTTTAGCTGAAAATATGTGGCCTTTCTCTTATCAAGAAGTGGAGTTTAAAATACCCAGAGAGCTCGAACTATCACACAAGAGATTAGAAGAGACTTACACAGGAAAGCATAATGGCAGAGTACTAAAATGGCTGTGGCCCCTTTGCCGTGGTGAACTAAGAGCAAATATTGGTAAACCTGGTCGTGAGCCTTTCACATTCACTGTTACTTTATTCCAAATGGCCATTCTTCTACTGTTTAATGAAAATGAGAAGATTACACTTGAGGATATACAGGAGAGTACAAACCTTTCCCTACAGAACATAGCCGCCTCGATGGTGCCATTCATAAAATTCAAATTGGTACAGCAGATGCCACCTGGCCTAGATAATTTAATAAAAGGTGACACTGAATTCAAACTTAACACACCTTACAGAGCGGTGAAAAGCCAGATCAATTTTGCAAGTGGTGTTAAAGCCGATATTCTTACATCGATCCTTCGGAATAACAATGGTAGCGGAGCCAGCGGTCCAGGCACCGGCATCAACCAAACTAGCGAGAGCGAAAACATTGAAAAGGCCCTGAATACAGAGAGACAGACCTTTTTGGAAGCCTGTATTGTACGTATCATGAAGACAAAAAGGAGCCTGCCACATACAACCTTGGTAAATGAATGCATCTCGCAATCTCACCAGAGATTCAATGCCAAAATTTCACTCATCAAGAGAGCCATTGACAGTCTCATCCAGAAAGGATATCTGGAAAGAGGAGAGGACGGTGAATCTTACACATACCTGGCATGAATTTTTTTCCTCATCGAAAGTCAACTGCCAATCGCATGCACTACTACCCTTGATATAGATACAAAATTATATAGATATAATCCTGTATGATATCATGCTCATTCAAACCGTTAACGTGACACTGAATTGTGGAACGTGATATTGCACGCCAATTTTTCCCTGTGGCCGTTACTCATGGCTCCATTAGTAAATTGCGACGGAATATTCCGGCCACGGAGCTTACAAACCGTGGGAATATACACAGACACAGTCGCAGTTTCCTCACGTTCTTCCTTGGAGCCGTTTTAGTCACGCAGGGACTTGCACGCAGACACACAGTTTAGCCTCGCTAACAGCTTCCGCATCGAGAAGACGTTAAGCATGAAGGCAGCCAGACTAAGAGTCATAAATGCATCTTATGCAATTGTGAAAGCTGAGAGTTGCAGTTTGAACAACTACGAGGGGACATGAAAAAAATTTTTTTTCTCCACTATTTAAAGCCAACTGTACTATTTGATGCCTCTTGCTCCTATTCTTGTTCTTACTTCTGTTGCGATATAGGGTTTCATTAGCGGAGGATACTGTCACCGAATAACAGTAAAAGCCTTAATAGCATAAAATTGTTATAGCTTTTTTACAAAATACAATAAGCAAGGAACTGAAAAAAATGGATCAATTCCAACAAGTTACAGAAACAACACCAACTGTGGAAAGCTCTAATCCATACGGACCCAACCCAGCAGACTTTTTGTCCAATGTCAAGGAATTCCAGCTGATCGACTCTACTTTGAGAGAGGGTGAACAGTTTGCCAATGCCTTCTTCGACACCGAGAAGAAGATTGAAATTGCTAAGGCTCTGGATGACTTTGGTGTGGACTACATAGAGTTGACTTCTCCAGTTGCCTCTGAACAGTCTTTGCAGGACTGTAAGGCTATCTGTAACCTGGGTTTGAAGGCCAAAATCCTAACCCACATCCGTTGTCACATGGACGACGCTCGTGTTGCTGTTGAAACTGGTGTGGATGGTGTGGATGTTGTTATCGGCACTTCAAAGTTCTTGAGACAGTACTCTCACGGCAAGGATATGAACTATATTGCAAAGAGTGCAGTTGAGGTCATTGAATTTGTCAAATCTAAAGGTATAGAGATCAGATTCTCTTCAGAGGACAGTTTCAGAAGTGATCTTGTTGATCTGCTGAATATTTACAAAACGGTTGATAAGATTGGTGTTAACAGAGTTGGTATCGCCGACACTGTGGGCTGTGCCAATCCTAGACAAGTATATGAGCTTATAAGAACGTTAAAGTCCGTTGTTTCGTGCGATATTGAATGTCATTTCCACAACGACACAGGTTGCGCCATTGCCAATGCCTACACTGCGCTTGAAGGTGGTGCCAAGCTTATCGATGTTAGTGTGCTGGGTATTGGTGAGAGAAACGGTATCACCCCTCTAGGTGGTTTGATGGCCAGGATGATTGTTGCAGCTCCAGAGTATGTCAAGTCCAAATACAAACTTCACAAGATCAGAGACATCGAGAATCTTGTCGCAGAGTCTGTGGAGGTCAATATTCCTTTCAATAATCCAATCACCGGTTTCTGTGCGTTCACTCACAAGGCTGGTATCCACGCCAAAGCCATTCTTGCGAACCCATCTACTTACGAAATCCTTGATCCACATGATTTCGGTATGAAGAGATACATCCATTTTGCTAACAGGTTAACAGGGTGGAACGCGATCAAGTCAAGAGTTGACCAATTGAACTTGAATCTGACAGATGACCAGGTTAAGGAGGTCACAGCAAAGATCAAGAAGCTGGGAGATGTCAGACCACTGAATATCGATGACGTCGACTCCATTATCAAGGACTTCCACCAGGATCTGGCCACTCCACTCTTGAGCCCAAAGGACGACGAGGACGACAAAGAAGAGCCATTGAACATTGATGAGCCAGCAAGAAAGAAGTCTAAGCTGTCTCAATCTTTGTAAGCAAGCTCAGCAATCCACTGGTTGTGCCTGAGGATAGAACATTATCCAATGCCCCGCAACGCATAAACGCACACATTCATCAACTATTGCATACTACGATTTAAATACGATATATAAGAAAATTTACAATACAATACAATACAACAAGCAGCATCGGGCGAGAATTTGTCCTGGGTTGATGAAGCTCAGGATATTCAATGATCAAGCATCATTGCTTGAGTCAGTTGTATTAAATCAGACTGTGATTCCAAGTCATGAGAGACGGGATTAACAGCAGTCATCCCACTCTCATGTGACTTCAGGGCTAAAGTGAGTATGTGTGGGGGGGCACAACTGTTGGGAAGGGGGGGTTTCTACCAGCTATCCCATACATAAGAATGTCTCTTTGACACCCAAGCGGTATGTAAATTAATAGTCTCCAAAGATTCTCTGTCAAGTAGGATACTATTATTGATTGTTACTAATTATCTACAACGAAAATATAAATAGAAAGCGAAGTTACAGATGCTTGCTGCACGCGCCGGTGGTAGACAAATTCTGAGACAAGGGAAGTTGCAGGTTAGTGCATTGAGACACTACTCTGAGGGATACATGGCCACAGGGGATATCTTCAACCAAAGAGAGAAAGCTAAGGAGGACTTCTTCATTAGACAGCATGAGAAGGAGCAATTGCAGAAGTTGAAGGATCAGCTGGAACATCACAGGACCAAGGTTAAGGATCTTGAGGAAAAAATAGATAAAATCTCCAAGAAGAAAAAGTAAATTGCTTTTCACCAAGATGTATCTGTACTAAAGAATACAACAATTAAATTAGAACAGTGCTTCTTCCTTTTGGAAGTAATGTTTTATGCTATTTTCTTTTTTTACTCAACAGTACGATTTCTCATTTCTTTCTATATACAAATCTAACGCCTAGAAGACATAAAATACTCTTCTTTAACCTACCCAAACTGTCCATCTGGATCCGCAACCAACGGTACTGAAAAGGAAGAACTAGTCTGACTCAAATAACGATGTTATGCAATATATAAATAAATGCTCCTATAGAAATATAATAATAGTAGCAATAGAACTAAAAGCACTCCACCCCAATAGAATTCCCGTGGAAAAGATGTAATGCTAGAATCTAACAATGGAACAGCATCTGCCTGCTCTTTGGCACTAGCGGAACATACCAAACTATTGCTGATCTGACATGGGACCTATAATACACACGTGATATCATCTCATCATACGTATGAGGAATAGCTCGATTGTGTCACTCCCTTTCCTCGTGCGACCAATTCTGTGTGGCTGCAGTGGCACAGTGGTCCTGAATCGAGAGACTAAGATAGATAGAGAGAGAGGGAGAGACAGACAGAGAGCGAGAGAGAGCGAGTCCGGACCCAGGCAGCTCTGCAGGTTTTCAATCAGTTTTGCTTCGGGGGGAGGAAGGAGATGGCCCAATGCTTCCCCCCACACCCCCACTTGCTGCAAGCTCCTCATCGCCTTCAAAAATTTTTCACTAATTAGTGGGAGTCGCCCCAGCTAAAAATGGGGCCTAGAACGCCCCTTCTGGGATGACTCTCTAGCAGGGAAGTATATAATGCAATAAATATTGATCAGGTGCTCTGTAAGGCTTCTGAGCGTTGATGCATAAAAGCTAATGTGATCATTGTCGGCTGGGTACTTGCGGTTTGTGTGAAATCTTTTGAAAACTAAGTTGTTGATGCCTCATGCAGGATTTTAGACCACCGATTTCGGATACGAAAAGGCTGGAGGCCGATGTGATCAGGCTAATTCAAAGGCTACGGGAAGAAAATGAGGAAGATGGAGGCAGTGCGAGCACAGTTGCAAAAGAGGAGATCATTGCTGTGTTGAACAGGTCGTTGACAGCGCTATCGCACTGGGTTTTGCAGGCACAACTGATGGAGTTGGATCCGAACAATCAGGACCGTGTAGCAGTGGAGAATAACTTGCTGAAGAAAGAAGTAGAGTTCCTATCGAGTAAGAGTGGTGGACATCGGCCGTCACAGGAAGACGCCAATAAGATAACTGTAACGACGCCTGTGCGCCAGGACAGCAATAAAAAGAAAAGGTTGGATATCTCACAGATCACACCGAAGAGAGGGGATTTATCACCCATACGAGGGTCTATATTGGAACCGATAAGGACAACTCCGATGAGGCGAAGGTCCGAGAATAAGAAGGGTGGTGGTGAACCCATATCACCTGTTAATCAGCATGAAGGAAGCCCGCAGTTTAGGCTGGTGGAAAACAAGAAACCACACCCGCGAATGAGACGCACAAGCGACAATCCATCCAGAAATGAATACGTGCGTGTTTTCCACCTGGAGAAGGAAAAATGATGGTGATAATGAAATCTAATGTCCCTTTTTTCTGTGTTAACATAGAGAGTATAGATTCTCTGTCAATAAGGAAAGAGGATAACGAAATCGTTGATACCGATACGAAAGCTATTAATGATTTTTTTGTGTGTGCATTTATGTGTTCTAACCTTTAATAAGTCATGCTGGTAATGATGTAATAATATTTGATAAAAAATAATATGGTGGGGACTTCGAAGTCTGTAACTGCTTTCGATCCTGTTCTTCAATCCTTTCATGGGGTCCCAAGAATCTCTTCATGTTTTCTCTTTGATAAGTTTTTTCCTTGATAAGTTCTCTCCTCGTTTGTACAGGTTTAATAGTAAGATACCGCAACTTATAAACTATATATGGAAATATGGTGTTTTGTACTACTCGAGCATTGACTGCAATTACGTACTCTTTGCTCAAAATCATTTAGCACGTAAAAGCATGTGTAATATTATCGTTCAGATTTTGTAGCCGGGTAAATCTAATTGGAGTTTTTCGCAGTGAAAACCGACCAACTTGGGGGGGGGGGGAATGCGATGTAATCACAGAAACTACTGTACAGAGCCTTCCGTACCTTTCTTTATGGACTAACAAATTAGACAGAAGAGACTTTGCACAACACATAGGCAAGAGAAATTAATTCTTCAACCTTTAGGGAGAAACGAAGGTGTTCATTTTCGAATGAAGTTTAATATAGTTTTGCTGATCAATCGTGTTGGGTTTCACACTCATTTTCAGCTTTGACTTGTAGTAACACGCACAAGCACACGATATATTGAAAGGACAACTCTTGCTTTTGCTGTATTTATTTCGCTAACTCAATTAAATTTTGTGATTTTCTAGAGTAAAAAAAATCAAAAAAAGAATCGCTACTTTCAACTTACAGGAGATTGAATATGGACGCTACTGCTCCGCTTTTGAGTCCTAGTGCTAGACCACATGCAGTTTCTCTGTACTCTGCCGCTAAAAGAGATATCATCTACGTGTGTGCCTCTTCCCCACTGCACTTTCTACTGATATTTATCCCATTAGGTTTGATTTGGGGCCACTGGGGGTTGTCGCATACGTGGACTTTCATTTTCAACTTCCTCGCAATTATTCCATTGGCTGCGATCTTAGCTCATGCTACTGAGGAACTGGCTGACAAAGCTGGAAGTACAGTTGGTGGCTTGCTGAATGCCACGTTCGGTAACGCCGTTGAGCTGATTGTTTCTGTAATTGCTCTGAGAGATGGTCAAGTCAGAATTGTGCAGGCCTCTATGTTGGGTAGTCTACTATCTAACTTGTTGTTGGTTCTTGGTTTCTGCTTTCTCTGCGGTGGTTACAACAGACTGCAGCAGACATTCAACCAGACTGCCGCACAGACCATGTCTTCTTTGTTGGCTATTTCATGTGCGTCTCTTTTAATCCCTGCCGCCTTCAAAGCAACTTTGCCCCACGGCAAAGAGGACTGGCTTGTGGACGACAAGATCCTGCACCTATCTAGAGGCACCTCAATTATCATTCTTATCGTTTATGTGCTGTTCTTGGTTTTCCAACTGGGGAGTCACCATGCCATGTTTGAGCAGCAGCACGAAGAGACCGATGAGGTCGTCAGCGAGCTGTCAATCAAGCCACATCAAAGTCTAACTATCAAATCTGCTATGTACTTTTTGTTGGGGTCCACAATATTGGTGTCTCTTTGTGCTGACTACTTGGTTGGTACCATTGACAACGTCGTTGCATCAACAGGTCTATCGAAGACTTTTATTGGTTTGATTATCATTCCAATTGTCGGTAACGCTGCTGAGCACGTGACCTCAGTTATGGTAGCAATGAAAGACAAGATGGACCTTGCAATCAGCGTTGCTGTTGGCTCTTCTCTACAGATCGCGCTGTTCGTAACACCATTCATGGTACTTGTCGGCTGGATGATCGATGTGCCCATGACATTAAACTTCTCCACTTTTGAGACGACCACGCTATTTATCGCGGTCTTCTTGTCAAACTACTTAATCCTCGACGGTGAGTCCAACTGGCTGGAGGGAGTCATGTCCCTGGCCATGTACCTACTGATCGCAATGGCTTTCTACTACTACCCAGACGCTATGATTGACACCAACTAAGCCTGCAACCCTGTTGCGTTCTCCCAATGTTGCTTGACATTGTACTGCTTTTCCGGTTGTACGGCAAAAGCGCAGCAAGTTTGAGAGAGATATTGGGCGCCCTTCTACAATATTTCCTTAGCGCTAGTAACTCTATATACCTATACCTTTTTCAATCATCAAGTTTCTGTACTAATAGTTTGAATATCACGTGCCTCACGCGAAATGGGCTGTGCAACCCATCGGTCCAATTATGCCAATCTATTTTTAGCGGATGTGTGTTATTTGAGAATTTTGGTGTTTTACAATATTTTCGCGTGTCGAGACAGACTGTCTCACGCAGTGAAACATCAGTAGCTTATCCCCATTGTTTTCTTTTTGTTGCTGCTGTTAGTTTGAGTGCGAACATTTTTGTGTACAAAATTTGCGCCTGTAACATTCCCCGCGGCGGCCTCTGCTCTCCCACTACACAATTTTTACGCAGCACTTCCACGCAGCCTTCCAAATTTTATTTTTTCTCTCTGCGCCTCCCCTCTCCCCCGCCTTATTCTTTCTTCGCGCGGAAAGTTCTGGGCCTTCTCGAGAAAAAAAACTGCCCAAGCATGCATAGAAGGTTTTTGGTGTGAGCATTTCGAGTTTTGCCTGCAAGACATCGGGCCCGTGGCAAAAGAACAAAACTTGTGCGTATGTTCCTCTGCAGTTGCAGGACTGCCTTCTTTTTTTTTTTCTTCCTTCGATACGCACAGCTTCGCATTTTGCGTCTCTCATGATTACCCGATCAGGAAAGGATTGAAATGCAGGTGAAAGATGGCGGGTCCCCCGTAGAAGCTTAGGCAGCACTGGTGAGGTGGTGGGGGGGAGTACAGCAAAAACGCAAAAAAAATTATTTGTACAAATGCGAAAGGCTGGGAAACTGATTTACGCCATGGCTCTGCGGGCGGTTGAGAGGAATTATGCAGGGTCCCTGCCAGTACAGCAACACTCTGCAGTGATATGGCGCAGCATTGCTGGTCAATCCCCCCCCAGAACAAAAAAAGCAAGCAAAACTTCTAGTTTTCTTATTACTTTTCGCTTCCGGTGCTTAGAGGAATCATTTCTGTACAGGATTTTCTGTGGGTAGCATGGCAGGGTCGGATCGGGAGGTCACTTGCGCAGGCTACGCCAAATATCCGTAATAATACGCATTTCTGCTATCAATATAGATGGCATTGGTAACTGGTTTTGTGTTCAGGCCTGCAAGAAGGCAGGGCAGATTGGGTACTGGCAACGGGGATTGCTGTAGCTTTTTCTGCTTTGAAACAACGCAATTATCCCCGAATGGGGAGATAGCGAAAAGCCAGCTTCTTGACTCTTGCTGGGTCCATGTCCCACCTCATCCTTTTGCGAAAACTGTCGTCCTTTTGTTATATAAATGATTTATACCCTTCCGTCAGCTTTCATACCCTCTTGTCTCGTAGTCACATAACAGACAATCACCCGAATTACACACAACCTAATAAATAGCTGACGTGTGCGTGTATTTTACACAAATAAGGAAGTGACAGATTGCGTTCCATATCATACAAAACCCATTATCGAAGCTATAACCTCGATGTCTGATTTAGAGGCTCTTTTACAGTTCAATCGCAGAGCGGTGTCCCAGGACATGATCAAGTATCTGGCACGCTCCACTGAAAGCATAATACAGGTCCGTGAGACTAACAGCATGATCGATGCTGCGATCCCTGCACCAAAGCTAGAAATTTTCATTACGCGTCTGGTCAAGTATTCCAACGTGCAAACACCTACTCTGATGGCTACATCCGTGTTTCTATCAAGACTGAGGTCTATCATCCCGGCTAACGTGTACGGTATCGACACCACTAGGCACAGAATTTTCCTAGGATGCTTGATCCTGTCCGCTAAAACACTCAACGACTCATCGCCATTGAATAAACACTGGGCATCCTACACAGACGGCATCCTACATTTGAAAGAAGTGAACACAATTGAACGCGAACTACTGGAATATTTTGAATGGAACTTGAGTATCACCACAAATGACCTAATCAGCGTTCTGGCACCTTTCTTGAAACCCATCAAGGAACAGATGGCAAGATCCAAGCAACAGGAACTGCTCCTTTTCAACGCACCTACACCTTCTCAATTGAAATCATACATGCACTCCCCACATTCCCGCTCCTCTTCTTACAATTCTATCCCATCCTTGTCTACATCAAGCACAATGTCTACACTAAACTCCTCAAAATCAAGAACATCGTTTAACTATAAAGTACGCACAATACCCGAAAATGAAGTTTCTCCTCCCGGACAAAGGAAAACTAGTCTGTCCAATCTCGATCCTAATAAGTATGCTAATGATTCTGTTGCGGACAGGAGGAAATCTAGCAGACCAATAATACTGAAGACAGGACTAGACAAACCAATTAACCACGCACCAGTGAAGATAAAAAAGTCAAGTTGGTCCAACTTTTTCAAATAACAAAAATTTGCTACCTTTGGTTTATTTATTTCTGATTATTTTGATGAAAAAAATAATTCGTTTCTCGATATAACCACCAAAGTCTTTGATTCGGCAGCTTTTTGCTATTTGAGATAGCGCTCTGCATTCTAATCACCAATAGACGATACCAAATTATGCAGACACTGGCTGTGGCATAATTATTAACAAACAATACCAATTACTTCATTACTCTTACTTTTTTTTTTTTCTTTTCTTGTAACATTCATTCGCTTCCTTCATTAAACCAGCTTCATTTTCGAGCATTAATATTTAGTAACTACTATCCATTTGACATGACACTTCTTATTTTTTAATTAAATTTGCTATATTTCTTAAAATATATATTATAGACTACAATATTTTTTAATATACTCTAATTTTTGATCAACTACTTTCAAACAGTGTGCTTTCAGAAAGAAATAGCTGGTCTCATAGACTCTGAATTACATTTATCTTATAATATATTACTGTGTATAAACATAGGGTTTGTATATATTCATAAATCTAGACATTTGTTACTATCTAACAGCGAAACATGTCAATCGTTTTGATCTAGGAATAAACCAAAAACCCTAAGATCGCAATATGAGATATCTTACATCAACTAACTGTACAAGTCATCATCATCATCACCTGCAGAACCAAAAGCGGCACCTGAATTTCCAGAATTGGCGGCATTAGAAGCCTCTGCATTAGATTCGCCAAAGTTGAAGTTGCTGAATTGACCTCTAGAGGCCTTCATTTGTTGAGCATAAGCTTCATAACGACGCAATTCAGCATCAGAGACAGAGCGTTTAGCTGTCTTCATAGCTTCAGCAAAATGCTCTTTGGTGATGTATGGAACTGGGTCAACAACTTCAGTTGGTTCCTTCTTAACATCATCCATGTTAACATCGTCACCTTCAGCCTTAATAGCGGCTTCTTCGGCAGCAAGACGTTCTCTGTGTGCCTCAATAGAGTCCTTAATGGCGTATTTGGCAGATCTTTGTACAATGTATGATAAATCAGCACCAGAAAAGCCTTGGGTAGCTTTTGCAATGGCATTTAGGTCAAGGCCTGGTTCTAATGGGGTGTTTCTCAACTGTGCTTGTAGAATAGATAGTCTAGCTGGTTCGTCCGGTAGTGGAACATAGATCAATTGATCTAATCTACCAGGTCTCAAAATGGCTGGGTCAATTTGATCTGGTCTGTTGGTAGCGCCAATAACAAAAACGTTCTTCTTGGCATTCATACCATCCATTTCGGTCAACAGTTGGTTGACAACTCTGTCTGAGGCACCACCGGCATCACCTACAGAGCCACCTCTGGCCTTGGCAATAGAATCTAACTCATCCAAAAACACGACAGTTGGTGCAGCTGCTCTAGCCTTATCGAATATATCACGAATGTTGGACTCGGACTCACCGTACCACATACTCAAAAGTTCTGGACCCTTGACTGAGATGAAGTTGGCAGAAACCTCTGTGGCAACAGCCTTGGCCAACAGAGTCTTACCGGTACCAGGTGGTCCGTAAAATAGAACACCCTTTGATGGAGCCAAACCAAACTTCGTGTATTGATCTGGATGCAAAACTGGGTATTCCACAGTTTCTTTCAATTCTTCCTTGATTTCGTCCAAACCACCAACGTCATCCCAAGTGACATTGACACTTTCCACAACAGTTTCACGTAGAGCAGATGGGTTGGAGTTACCGAGAGCAAATCTGAAGTTATCCATTGTAACACCTAAAGAGTCCAAAACCTCAGCATCTATTTCATCTTCCTCGAGATCAATCAAGTCCATTTTTTCACGAATCTGTTGCATAGCAGCCTCAGAACACAATGATGCAATATCTGCACCAACATAACCATGTGTTTCGGCAGCTAAAGTTTCCAGATCCACATCATCCGCCAACTTCATGTTCTTGGTGTGAATACGCAAAACCTCCAGTCTACCAGTGGCATCTGGGATACCTATATCAACTTCACGGTCGAATCTACCAAATCTTCTCAAGGCTGGATCAATGGAGTTAGGTCTGTTGGTGGCGGCAATAACAACAACATTTGATCTAGCCTTCATACCGTCCATAAGGGTCAGTAATTGAGAAACAACTCTTCTTTCGACCTCACCGTTGGTCTTGTCTCTCTTTGGAGCGATGGAGTCGATTTCATCGATGAAAATAATGGCTGGAGCATTCTTTTCAGCTTCCTCGAACGCCTTTCTTAGGTTGGATTCGGATTCACCAGCCATCTTGGACATAACCTCAGGACCGTTGATCAAGAAAAAGAAGGCACCTGTTTCGTTAGCCACAGCTCTAGCCATCAGAGTCTTACCAGTACCTGGAGGACCATACATCAACACACCTCTTGGTGGTTTGATACCAATTGCCTTGAACAACTGTGGGTGTCTCAAAGGCAGTTCCACCATTTCTCTGATTTGGGCCATCTGTTTACGACAGCCACCGATGTCGTCGTAGCCGACCTCGTTCATATTGTTCTCCTCGTCTTCCCTGTTGATTGGCTCACCTTCCCAGTGGATGATGGTATCCTGTGCCACGACTGCGTACTCCTCCGGTTCCACATCGACAACCTTGAACTCAACAGCTCTCATACCACCCCTGACGATGAAGTGGTCGCCCTTTCTCACTGGTCTGTAGGCCTCAACAAAATATGGCTTCAAGTAGACGTCGAACAAGTTACCGGTCAGACCCTCAATCGTGTCCGCAATTGGCAGAACAGAGATACGGGAGGCGTACTTGATGTCCGGGCACGGGTGGATCGAAACCAGGTCGCCCAGTCTGATACGCAGGTTGTTTCTCACAACACGGTTCACTCTGCACGCACCGTCCTCCAGCTCGTCGTCGATCAGCACGATCAGCACTGTGTCCTTCCTCTTCTTACCCTTCACAAGAACGGAGTCACCTCTGAACAGCTCCAACTTGTCCATCGTGTTAGAGTTGATCGCAATCACGGAGTTGTCGTCGTTGGTGGCATCGTCCACCACCAGCGTGTTGTCCTTCTTCTTCCGCCTCAGAATCGCAGTGGCAGTACCGTCATCCTTGCTAGGCTCGGCACCAGACCCATCCAGCAGCGGTTTATGTTCTTCACCCATGTTTTTTGTTCTTTACTTCCTGAATATCTCTTCGTTTCCTGGCGTTCCCAAATAGTCTCAGCTTCTCTCAATCCTCTCAATGCCGTCTCTCTCTCTCTATCTCTATCTCTTTAGACCTTCTCGTCGAGAACTCCAAATCCCACAAAGGCCACAACCCAATTGCCACAATGCGTTTTACCTTTATATAGACAGGCTTGCAAATGAACCTTCGGCGGACGGAAATTCCTTGCACCGACCAGCTCACACAACTACTCACGTACCACAGAAACACACGCAGCCCCCCGCCAACC